>JARFIX010000479.1:17500-30000 GCA_036346125.1 Lycocerus yunnanus | reverse complement strand
AACGCGCGCCGAACACGCCGCCGGCCGGCCCGCGCGAACGGAACCGGACGCGACGACGCGACGACGGCACAATTTAAGAAAGCCGGAGTTCTCACCCATTTAAAGTTTGAGAATAGGTTGAGGACGTTTCGTCCCCAAGGCCTCTAATCATTCGCTTTACCGGATGAAACTCGCTTCACTGAGCGCCAGCTATCCTGAGGGAAACTTCGGAGGGAACCAGCTACTAGATGGTTCGATTAGTCTTCGCCCCTATACCCAGTTCCGACGATCGATTTGCACGTCAGAATCGCTACGGACCTCCATCAGGGTTTCCCCTGACTTCGTCCTGACCAGGCATAGTTCACCATCTTTCGGGTCCCAGCGTGTACGCTCTAGGTGCGCCCATTTTCGCAATGAAAAAGGGACGCCCCGGGAATGCGGGGCGCGCGTCCGAAAACGTGAGCGCCCATCTTCCCTAGGCGCGCGCTAAGCGCGCCTTCACTTTCATTTCGCCTTTAGGTTTAGTTTTGTGCCCAATGACTCGCGCACACGCTGGACTCCTTGGTCCGTGTTTCAAGACGGGTCCCGAAATTATCCGAAGCAATAGCGTCGCGGACCGGCTCGTGTTTGACGGGTCTGCACGAGAGCACCGCGCGCGAAAGCGCCGGGCGCCCGAAACGGCCACGAGGGGCCGAAATTCCGGGCGACGCGGACGATCTTTGCGACGGGTCGTGCGCCAACGTAGGTGGCGGCCCGGAGCCTTTTGGTACACCGTCGGGCGTCGGCCGGGACCTCGTCCGGTCCGACGGGACGACGGCTCGCGCCGTCGCCCGCCGGTCTGCCCGGACGAGCCTTTGACCGACTCTTAACCCAACGGGTCGCGACGTCCTACTAATGGAGAGTGCACGCGCCGCAGCCGACCCGGCAACGACGGACGCAACGCGACGCGCCGAAGCGCGCCGAATTGTATACGCCGCGTCGCCGAAGAGCCGACGTGTGCGGTGAGCAGCTGAATCTCCAAATTCGAACTTTCGGATTTTTCGGGTTTACCCCTGAACGGTTTCACGTACTCTTGAACTCTCTCTTCAAAGTTCTTTTCAACTTTCCCTCACGGTACTTGTTCGCTATCGGACTCGTGGTTATATTTAGCCTTAGATGGAGTTTACCACCCACTTAGGGCTGCACTTTCAAGCAACCCGACTCTGAGGATGGACCCTCCCCGAGCGCGCGACGGCCTATACGGGCCTGGCACCCTCTATGGGTGTTGCCCCGTTCAAGAAGGACTTGGGCGCGCCTCGACACTCGAGGATAATCGGGTCATCCTTAACGCCACATTTCCCTGCGACCTCTACGGCCGCGGGATTCGGCGCTGGGCTCTTCCCTCTTCGCTCGCCGCTACTGAGGGAATCCTTGTTAGTTTCTTTTCCTCCGCTTATTAATATGCTTAAATTTAGCGGGTAGTCTCGCCTGCTCCGAGGTCGTGATAAGTTTGCGTAAAAATTTTTTTGAAAAAAAAAAATTTAAACTATTGCGCGGGCAGCGCGCCAATATCCGTAACAGAAATCGGTCGTACCGTAAACGTTCTCGCAGTCGCGGGTCTTTTATTTTCGAACTTATTTTGGAAAAAAAATAGGCCGAACCGACGGGAAGGCGCACCTTTCGCCGCTCGCTTTTTTGGCGAACCGTCGCGTCGCACCCGGGGGGGAAACGTCTTCTGTTAGTATATTTTGCCTAAAGAAACGTTCCCCGTCGCCGCGGGACGCGTTGACGGACGGATCTAGCGAGAGCTACTTCGTGGCGCGCCTCGGCACCGCCGGCCAGTTCGTGGCCCGACCTCGACTTTTTGTATCCTGCCGCCGCCTCTAGAGCCGACCCGCGCGAACGGGGGACTCGAGGGGGCGCGACGGGCGCTCGCGCGTTAGACGCATGCATCGCGAAGCACCGCAAGGTTACTTCGGACGAAGGTCGCTCGCGCGGCGTCGCCGCGCCGTAGCGGCGGTCGGAGCGAGCGTACGGAAACGACAAGCGCGCGGTTTGCACCGCATGGCGGGGCGATTATTAGTCGCCCCGCGTTATTCAAAGGGACGCGGGTCCTTGGACCGTCGAACGATTATTATTCGTCCGACGGAGAAGGTTGGTCCGCGATGCCCTCACATTCGCTCGTACGGGGAGGGGCGCGAGCGACGTCAGGGCGGTCTCTAAAGAGAGACTCTATATCCCGCGTCGCATGATCGCAGTCGCATTCCCCAGAGCAGTAGTTAATTTTTACACGACCCTCGGCCAGACGTGGTCCGGAAACAGTAATCCAGGACCGCAATGTGCGTTCAAAGTGTCGATGTTCATGTGTCCTGCAGTTCACACGACGACGCGCAAATAGCTGCGTTCTTCATCGACCCACGAGCCGAGTGATCCACCGTTCAGGGTAATCTTTTTCTATGTTATACAAACAAAATGCGCGCGCGCGCGCGTTCGTAAGGGTCTCGCGGCGCGAGAGGAGAGAGATGGCAGAGCGGGGACAGCTACGTTAGCGATGCGCGTGCGGGCGCTCCTCGAGCTCCGTCTCGCTGCGAACGATAGACGGGGCGGGAGCGATACATCGCAACCTCGGCGCGGGCGCTCCTCGAGCTCCGCCTCGCTGCGAACGATAGACGGGGCGGGAGCGATACATCGCAACCTCGGCGCGGGCGCTCCTCGAGCTCCGCCTCGCTGCGAACGATAGACGGGCGGGAGCGATACATCGCAACCTCGGCGCGGGCGCTCCTCGAGCTCCGCCTCGCTGCGAACGATAGACGGGGCGGGAGCGATACATCGCAACCTCGGCGCGGGCGCTCCTCGAGCTCCGCCTCGCTGCGAACGATAGACGGGGCGGGAGCGATACATCGCAACCTCGGCGCGGGCGCTCCTCGAGCTCCGCCTCGCTGCGAACGATAGACGGGGCGGGAGCGATACATCGCAACCTCGGCGCGGGCGCTCCTCGAGCTCCGCCTCGCTGCGAACGATAGACGGGGCGGGAGCGATACATCGCAAACTAGGCGCGGGCGCTCCTCGAGCTCCGTCTCGCTGCGAACGATAGACGGGGCGGGAGCGATACATCGCAAACTAGCACGCAACGCGCCGACGACGCAAAGCTTAACAACGCGGCGTGTATGCACGCGCACTCTTTTTTCTCTCTTTCTCCGTGCTCGAGACAAGCTCGATACGAACGGCGACGCACGACGCAATTTATTGCGATAGTGCCAAACTTTGTCTAGGACGCGTCGAGGGGGGGCTCTCGCGAGCCTCGCCTTGCCTCGACGCGACGATCACGTAGGCGCGCCCGTCCCGGTAGTCGTCTCGACGACGACGACGAACGGCGCACACAAACGAATTTTAAAGAGGACGCTCCCGAACCGCGACGACGTGACAACACACTTCGAAGCGGCAGGGCGCGCATATTTCGGCGACGACTCGAGGGGGATAACACATTTTTAAGGTTATCTCTCGCGCCTCGAGACGGCGCCTCGAAGGACGTAAGGTTTCTAACTAAAAGAGAAACGACATGACGCCCGACGAACATCTGAAAGTTTATTTGCGCGGGCGCGCAAATAGCACACATATTTACCCCTGCGTCGTGCGACTTCCCCGAAAGGTCGTCGTCGAACGGCGGTCGCGTCTATCGGCGACGGGGTGCCCGCGCGTCGTTCCCTGCGAGACGTCGCGAAAGGGGCCCGCTAGGGCCACAGCGCTTTCGCAACCATCGGCGGAACCGCGACGTTCTCCAGGAACGCCGACTTGTAAATTTTCGAAAAAAAAGTCTCGTCGTCCCGATCGAATACGACCGACACGAACTTTTTGCTTTCGAATCGACGAAACGCGCACCGACACGCGCACGCGCGTACGCTCTCGTGTACACCTACATTATTATTGGACAAGCACAATATATGTCTTCGTTTCGCGCGCGCGTTTGTTTATCTCTCCTGTTAAGCTCGAGAAGTGGACTCGAGGGGGATAACTCTATCGCCGCGAACGAGGCATTTTAATTTTTGTTGGCCAAGCGAAACCAATCTGCAATGTCATCGCTTCGTGCGCTTTTCATCTCACCTATTAAGCTCGAGTCGGACGACCCGAGGGGGATGACTATCGCTTCGAACGAGCATCGTTATTATTATTATATTTAATAAACCGTCTTCGTTTCGCGCGCGTTTGTTTATCTCTCCTGTTAAGCTCGAGAAGTGGACTCGAGGGGGATAACTCTATCGCTGCGAACGAGAGGCATTAATATTATTTTAGGCGAGGCGTGCGAGACGTGCGTGTGCGATACGTGAGGCGACGACAATTAAATAATTTAATTCGTGCGCATTACGATCGTTTCATTCCGTTCGGAGACGGACGAGACTAAAGTTTAAAATTTATCGAAAATTTTTGTTGCGTTCGATACGCGCCGGGAGGTCCGTTTGGTCTCGCGCTCGTTAGATCCGTTTACGGGATCGACGCGAGGAGGACGACTTCGCCGTGCGTTTTACGCTCCGGCGTCCGCGCGCGTTAGATCCGGCGAAGGATCGACGCGGGCGCCCGAGAGAGCGTTTCTTTGCGTTCGAAAAGTCGGAACGTTAGCGCACGTTAGATCCGTTCTACGGGATCGACGCAAACTGTTCGACTTGCGCGGACGCCGCGCGCCGGCGGGTCCTCTCGCGCGCGTTAGATCCGTTTCACGGGATCGACGCGAGATAGACTACACGACCGACGACGACGACGTTGACGCGCTTTACGCCTTGGCGCGTCCGCGCGCGTTAGATCCGGCTAAGGATCGACGCGGGCGCGCTCTGGCGTTTCTTTGCCTTCTAAACGGGCGACGCGCGCGGCGCCGACGGCTCCCCCCCAAATCGCGCACGTTAGATCCGTTTACGGGATCGACGCGAGAGAGGAGAGAGCGCGACGACGGCGCGCCGACTCGTTATGTTTTTGAACAAAACGTTTTTCGTTTTCGTCGTTTCGACGGCGTGAATCTCCGAATCCTCAGGAGACGAGAGAACGCGCGCGCGAACGGCGAGAAAACACGTTAATGATCCTTCCGCAGGTTCACCTACGGAAACCTTGTTACGACTTTTACTTCCTCTAAATGATCAAGTTTGGTCATCTTTTCGGTAACACCGGCAACGCCTAAAAGGCGTCAACGCGTACCGATCCGAAGACCTCACTAAATCATTCAATCGGTAGTAGCGACGGGCGGTGTGTACAAAGGGCAGGGACGTAATCAACGCGAACTTATGATCCGCGCTTACTGGGAATTCCTCGTTAATGGGGAACAATTGCAAGCCCCAATCCCTAGCACGAAGGAGTTTCAGCGGGTTACCCGGACCTCTCGGCCAAGGAAGACACGTTGATTCCTTCAGTGTAGCGCGCGTGCGGCCCAGGACATCTAAGGGCATCACAGACCTGTTATTGCTCAATCTCGTGCGACTAGAAGTCGCCTGTCCCTCTAAGAAGAATTTATATAGCGTCGACAGTAAAAACCGCGCGCGGCGCGACGCGCGAACGCCGGCCGGCGGGCCTTCGAGATGTCGAAATCGCCTATTTAGTAGGCCAGAGTCTCGTTCGTTATCGGAATTAACCAGACAAATCGCTCCACCAACTAAGAACGGCCATGCACCACCACCCACCGAATCAAGAAAGAGCTCTCAATCTGTCAATCCTTCCGGTGTCCGGACCTGGTGAGGTTTCCCGTGTTGAGTCAAATTAAGCCGCAGGCTCCACTCCTGGTGGTGCCCTTCCGTCAATTCCTTTAAGTTTCAGCTTTGCAACCATACTTCCCCCGGAACCCAAAAGCTTTGGTTTCCCGGAAGCTGCCCGCCGAGTCATCGGAGGAACTTCGGCGGATCGCTGGCTGGCATCGTTTATGGTTAGAACTAGGGCGGTATCTGATCGCCTTCGAACCTCTAACTTTCGTTCTTGATCAATGAAAGCGTTTTTGGCAAATGCTTTCGCTTTAGTCCGTCTTGCGACGATCCAAGAATTTCACCTCTAACGTCGCAATACGAATGCCCCCATCCGTTCCTATTAATCATTACCTCGGAGTTCCGAAAACCAACAAAATAGAACCGAGATCCTATTTTATTATTCCATGCACACAATATCCAGGCAATATTTTAGCCTGCTTTAAGCACTCTAATTTGTTCAAAGTAAACGTGCCGGCCCGCCTCGACACTCAACGAAGAGCACCGCGACGGGTATAAAAGTTGGACCGCCCGAATCGCGCGAACGAGTTCGGGCTAAGCCCACCGGCATGACGTCCCGCGACACGCCAATTAAACGCCGCGAGCGGCGAACCGACGGCGCGGGACACAAATTCGACTACGAGCTTTTTAACCGCAACAACTTTAATATACGCTATTGGAGCTGGAATTACCGCGGCTGCTGGCACCAGACTTGCCCTCCAATTGATCCTCGTTAAAGGATTTAAAGTGTACTCATTCCGATTACGGGGCCTCGGATGAGTCCCGTATCGTTATTTTTCGTCACTACCTCCCCGTGCCGGGAGTGGGTAATTTGCGCGCCTGCTGCCTTCCTTGGATGTGGTAGCCGTTTCTCAGGCTCCCTCTCCGGAATCGAACCCTGATTCCCCGTTACCCGTCACAACCATGGTAGGCACATAACCTACCATCGACAGTTGATGAGTCAGACATTTGAAAGATGCGTCGCCGGTATTAAACCGTGCGATCAGCATAGAGTTATTTAGATTCGTCATACTAAACGACGAACGCGCGCCCGAAGACGCCCGCCGCCGATTGGTTTTAGGCTAATAAAAGCACCCTTCCCGTTTCCGGTCGGGGTTCTATTTGCACGTATTAGCTCTAGAATTACCACAGTTATCCGAGTAACTTGGTACAATCTAATGAACCATAACTGATTTAATGAGCCTTTCGCGGTTTCACTTTAATTAAGCTTGTACGGAGACATGCATGGCTTAATCTTTGAGACAAGCATATGACTACTGGCAGGATCAACCAGGGAACTGCCGTGCGGAATCGCGCCGCGCGCTCTCGTAGGAGCGGCACGGCGTCGATTTCTCTAACACGCGTTCTCTTTTTTTTCCCGCGAGCGCCCCGCGCTTAGGCGAGACGCGTCGCAAGAGAGAAGCGCAGCGCGAGGGCGATTCGCGTCTCGGAGCTCGCCGGCGGCACGGAGGAGACAATTTCCTCGCATATGCCGACACGGACGCGACGCACCTTAAAGACGACGACGAAACGCCGCTCACTCTCTCGTTAAATTCGTGCGGTACGACGACGACGACCGCGAGCGCGAGACGACGCGGAGGGACACGCTCGCCGAATCCGACGCATCGGATCGGGGGTCCCACTCGCGCGCTCGCGCCGGGCGCCGCAGCGGTAGCCGCGCGCTTTAAGTTTGCTTTTACGTCGGACGATAACACCGTCGTCGCGCGTTATGACGGTCGCGGGGCGCGCCTCGCTCTCTCGCGCAAACGATAGAGAGGGGCGCGATTTCCCAAAAACGACCGCCGACGTCGCGAGTTATAACGGTCGCGGCGCGCGCCTCGCTCTCTCGCGCAAACGATAGAGAGGGGCGCGATTTCCGAAAACGACCGCAGACGTCGCGCGTTATGACGGTCGCGGCGCGCGCCTCGCTCTCTCGCGCAAACGATAGAGAGGGGCGCGATTTCCGAAAACGACCGCCGACGACGACGACGACGATGCAGGAGCCTCTCAGGGCACGCGAACGGGCGTCGTCCTGTCGCGGTGGGCGAATGCCGTCCGAGATGGCGGAGAGCCGCCGCAGTGGTTAGACTCTCCCTCGGTTTCGGCGCCCCCGCTGTCGACTGACACTCGACGTTCGGGGAGAACGGCTCCACGACGCGCAGGCGAGCGACGGGGGAACCGAGTCGAAAACGCTTTATTAGAGCGATTACGATCGGCCCGAGTCCGTCGTCCGGTGCGCGCCGCAGCGTGCTTATATTCGGCGTAAAATATGATTTACAAATTCACACACCACGCAGTATACGTGTTAGCCGGGGCGCGTCTTCGAGACGCGCCCGTCGGCGTACATTAATTTTTATAATTGTCGTGATGACGGAACGGTTCGCCGGGTTAGAGAAACTAACCGCGCGGCGCATCATTATTTCAGGTCTATGTCCGTGCGGGTTTTTACTCACGCGACGGCGTCCGTCCGCTTTGTTGGCGCCCCATAATCGTCTTACAATTGCGATTGTTATGGATTGGCGACGCCGTTTTTTGTGGTGCGGAACGCCAGGGTCGAACGTGTGTGTGTTGCGTAAAAACCCAGGAATATCTCGTTTAGACCGATGCGACACTTTGAGAACGCGGCTTCTGACATTTCTCTTTGCCGACTTGAACCGCCGCCGATTTCGCTCGGACAGAGGCGAGTAGTAGCATTTTTAATTTTATAACGAATTCGTCTTTGACGTACGACGACGGCCATGTTAGCTACCGGCGCTTGGCTCGGTCGGCGTCGCCTGGTACGGACGAAACGTAAAGTTTTGGCTATTTGCACGCTGTGGCCCGCCAAAATTGACAGAGGACAGTCACGCACGAACCGCCGGTTTTCTTGAAACCGGTCGGAAGGATGACTGAACCGTTCAATAGTGGACGTGTCGACCTGCGCAAACTCGTCGTGGCTCAAGCGAGCAGCTCACCCGAAGGAAAGGCTGCGCTCGAGGATCTTTTTTAAACGAACATAGCATATGATTTTGATGGCGCGTACGCCTTTCGGACGACGTAACGCGCGACGACTTCGGTCCCCCTCCTGCGCGCTCTTGGCGGCATAAGGACGAGCCCTCCGTCGACGCGGCGTTCGCCGTTCGCGACGACGTCGGTCCCCCTCCTGCGCGCTCTTGGCGGCATAAGGACGAGCCCTCCGTCGTCGACACTTGGACATAAGCATATGAATTTAATGGCGCGTACGCCTTTCGGACGACGTAACGCGCGACGACTTCGGTCCCCCTCCTGCGCGCTCTTGGCGGCATAAGGACGAGCTCTCCGTCGACGCGTCGTTCGCCGCGCTAACTATTATTCGTTTCCCCCGCTTTCCGATCGCGCGTCTTTCGACGACGACGAGTCGGAGTTAGCGGAGGAACGATCGAGACAAGCATATGTTTTTGATAGGTAGACGTGCGGATTTCGCCTAAGTGCGTCGGAGCGTCCAAACGTTCAAAAAAAAATTTTGCGTAGGGTACCCCCATAGAGACTCACTTTCCTATCACGTACATCGAGACGTTCAATCTCGCTTCCGAAAGTGTTTTAGACTCCCGCGATCCGGGCGCGCGCGCCTTCAAAGACGACGACGACGACGATCCGAATAATACGGGAGACACTTGGACATAAGCATATGAATTCGATGGCGCGTACGCCTTTCGGACGACGTAACGCGCGACGATTTCGGTCCCCCTCCTGCGCGCTCTTGGCGGCATAAGGACGAGCCCTCCGTCGACGCGGCGTTCGCCGTTCGCGACGACGTCGGTCCCCCTCCTGCGCGCTCTTGGCGGCATAAGGACGAGCCCTCCGTCGTCGACACTTGGACATAGCATATGAATTCGATGGCGCGTACGCCTTTCGGACGACGTAACGCGCGACGATTTCGGTCCCCCTCCTGCGCGCTCTTGGCGGCATAAGGACGAGCCCTCCGTCGACGCGGCGTTCGCCGTTCGCGACGACGTCGGTCCCCCTCCTGCGCGCTCTTGGCGGCATAAGGACGAGCCTCCGTCGTCGACATTTGGACATAGCATATGAATTCGATGGCGCGTACGCCTTTCGGACGACGTAACGCGCGACGATTTCGGTCCCCCTCCTGCGCGCTCTTGGCGGCATAAGGACGAGCCCTCCGTCGACGCGGCGTTCGCCGTTCGCGACGACGTCGGTCCCCCTCCTGCGCGCTCTTGGCGGCATAAGGACGAGCCCTCCGTCGTCGACACTTGGACATAGCATATGAATTTGATGGCGCGTACGCCTTTCGGACGACGTAACGCGCGACGATTTCGGTCCCCCTCCTGCGCGCTCTTGGCGGCATAAGGACGAGCCCTCCGTCGACGCGGCGTTCGCCGTTTGCGACGACGTCGGTCCCCCTCTTGCGCGCTCTTGGCGGCATAAGGACGAGCCCTCCGTCGTCGACACTTGGACATAAGCATATGAATTTGATGGCGCGTACGCCTTTCGGACGACGTAACGCGCGACGACTTCGGTCCCCCTCCTGCGCGCTCTTGGCGGCATAAGGACGAGCCCTCCGTCGACGCGGCGTTCGCCGTTTGCGACGACGTCGGTCCCCCTCCTGCGCGCTCTTGGCGGCATAAGGACGAGCCCTCCGTCGTCGACACTTGGACATAGCATATGAATTTGATGGCGCGTACGCCTTTCCCCCGCTTTCCGATCGCGCGTCTTTCGACGAGGACGAGTCGGAGTTAGCGGAGGAACGATCGAGACAAGCATATGTTTTTGATAGGTAGACGTGCGGATTTCGTCTAAGTGCGTCCGAGCGTCCAAACGTTCAAAAAAAAATTTTGCGTAAGGTACCCCCATAGGAACTACACCTTCCTATCAAGTGCATCGAGACGTTCAATCTCGCTTCCGAAAGTGTTTTCGACTCCCGCGATCCGGGCGCGCGCGCGCCTTGAAAGACGACGACGACGACGACGATCCGAATAATACGGGAGACACTTGGACATAAGCATATGAATTTGATGGCGCGTACGCCTTTCGGACGACGCAACGCGCGACGACTTCGGTCCCCCTCCTGCGCGCTCTTGGCGGCATAAGGACGAGCCCTCCGTCGTCGACACTTGGACATAGCATATGAATTTGATGGCGCGTACGCCTTTCCCCCGCTTTCCGATCGCGCGTCTTTCGACGAGGACGAGTCGGAGTTAGCGGAGGAACGATCGAGACAAGCATATGTTTTTGATAGGTAGACGTGCGGATTTCGTCTAAGTGCGTCCGAGCGTCCAAACGTTCAAAAAAAAATTTTGCGTAAGGTACCCCCATAGGAACTACACCTTCCTATCATGTGCATCGAGACGTTCAATCTCGCTTCCGAAAGTTTTTTCTGCTGCCGAAAGCCGAATCGGCGCGCCGACGGTCTGGGCGGAAGACCGGGCGCTCGCTCACCCGAACGCAACGCTCCGATCGCCCCGATCGCAGGCGGGCGCGGCGCGCCGGCCGACGACCGGGTCGGGCGCGCTGCCGATCTGGGTGGGACCCCGGGCGTTCGCTCACCCGAGCGCAACGCGCCGACGGCCCCGCTCCGAAATCGTTTTGTACTTTAAAATTTTTCGACACTTGAAAAAATTTTTGTACTTTGAAATTATTTTGTACTTTAAAATATTTCCACACTTTGAAAAATTTTAGTGTACTTTGAAAAAATTCAAAAAGCATATGGATTTTTGATGGGGGCTCGGGCGGCAGTCGTTTCGGTATTAGTCTTATCGAGAGTGTCCAAGCGCGCGACTTAAAAAATTTTGCGCGAGGAGCCTCCGACGACGACGACACCCCTATCATATACATCGAGGCGCTCCGCTACGTTTCCGAAAGTGTTTTCGGCTGCCGAGAGCCGAATCGGCGCGCCGACGCCCGACCGGGTCGAGCGCGCCGAGGGTCTGGGTGGAACACCGGGCGGTCGCTCACCCGAGCGCAACGCTCCGATCGCCCCGATCGCGCGCCGGCCGGCCGACGACCCCGCTCCGAAATCGTTTTGTACTTTAAAATTTTTCGACACTTTAAAATTATTTTGTACTTTGAAATTATTTTGTACTTTAAAATTATTTTGTACTTTAAAATATTTCCACACTTTGAAATAATTTTGTACTTTAAAATTTTTCGACACTTTGAAATAATTTTGTACTTTAAAATTTTTCGACACTTTGAAATAATTTTGTACTTTAAAATTTTTCGACACTTTGAAATTATTTTGTACTTTAAAATTTTTCGACCGCTCGGATCGGGCGCCGGCCGGCCGGCCGACCGACCGACGAGCGCCCCGACCGGGTCGGGCGCGCTGTCAATCTGGGTGGGACCCCGGGCGTTCGTTCACCCGAGCGCAACGCGCCGACGGCCCCGCTCCGAAATTTTTCGGATCGGGCGCCGGCCGACCGCGCTTCCCTATATACATCGGGAGGTTCAGTCTCGATTGCGAAGACTTTTGAATTTATAAAATATTTTTCAAGTCGACTATAATTATAATTATGCGTGCCAATATTATTTATATTAACAACAATTTATAATTGTTTAAACAATTTTTTTAATTTTTTTCAAAATTATTTATTCGATCAACGTCGAGTCGAGACCGCGTGCTAATATTATATACAACATTGGTAACCGATGTGCAATTTATATAATTTGTTTTTATTTGATGGTAACCGATGTGCAATTTATATAATTTGTTTTTATTTGATGGTAACCGATGTGCAAATTATATAATTTGTTTTTATTTGATGGTAACCGATGTGCAATTTATATAATTTTTTTTATTCTATTCGACAAATTTTTCCGGCCGGCCGGCGGTTGCTCGGAGCCGCGTAACTT
>JARFIX010000479.1:0-12500 GCA_036346125.1 Lycocerus yunnanus | reverse complement strand
CTCATGCACTTCTACCTCTTGGACTTGGTACCGGTTTTAGTCGGGTCATTGATCAGATCCGGGGCAGGAGAGGGGCGTCCCCCTTCTGTATCCCCAGGTGCGTAGTTGGGTGCATCCTCCTTTGTCACCTTCTTTCTTCCCTATTGCCCTCTATCGCGCGTGACCGGGTTTGGTTAATACCGCACCTTCTCCATCACGTACTGACTCCCAGAGTGCCTTGGTAGCCAAGTCCATTTCCGCTTTTAAGGTCTTTACGGTGACCTATGGTTTGCAGTTTCACATCGTACGGACGGGTGCCTTTACAGAGTCTTGCCCCATGACGCCGGTTGTTTCAGGTCGTTCCCGGTGACCTATGGTTTGCAGTTTCACATCGTACGGACGGGTGCCTTTACAGAGTCTTGCCCCATGACGCCGGTTGTTTAAGGTCGTTCCCGGTGACCTGTGTGCAGTTTGACTTCGTACGGAAGCGGTGCAGAAACCTTGCCGAGGGCTCCCTGCTGCGGGATTGCTATCTGAGTACCGGCATCTCGCACCTTTTCGTTCTTAGATGGCGGGGTTTTGGGCTTCGACAGCGCAAGTCCCCGAAAATACTGGCGAGATTTCTTAACTGCAGTACAGCTAGGATGCTATTCCGTTGTTCCGGCGTGGTAACCTTTCCTTCGGGTAGCATCCTGTTCTGGCGCCCTTCGCTTGGCATCCTTTAACGACGTCCGCCGCGAACGGCGTGCGCCTTGAATGCGAGGCTGGGGCCCAGCTCCGTGCGCCCTAGCGAGGCATCCTGTGTCCCCGACCACGTGTCGGTGGAGGATATCACTGCGCAAGGGAGTCCGGGACCGTTTCGCATGTGCGTATTGGCTAAAAACTCATTTCCATTCATTGTTCTCATTGTCCAGGGACGCCACGTGGAGGCTCGCACTCTGCTTGCAGGTTTTCTGCACCTGGTGGTGCCCTGCCATTACCGACCACCCTAGCTAGGCATCCTGATCCTGACCACGTGTCTGGGAGGATATCACTAAGCTAGGGGAGGTGTCAGAATTACGTTACTCCGCCGTTTACCCGCGCTTGCTTGAATTTCTTCACGTTGACATTCAGAGCACTGGCAGAAATCACATTGCGTCAACACCCGCATGGGCCGATCGCAATGCTTTGTTTTAATTAGCAGTCGGATTCTAGTAGGGACAGTGGGATCCTCTTAATCCATTCTGCGCGTCCTAATTAGATGACGAGGCATTGGCTCCTAAGGAGTCATAGTTACTCCCGCCGTTTACCCGCGCTTGCTTGAATTTCTTCACGTTGACATTCAGAGCACTGGGCAGAAATCACATTGCGTCAACACCCGCATGGGCCATCGCAATGCTTTGTTTTAATTAGACATTACAGTTTTGATTTATATTTAACGTGCTAAGTCCCGGTAACCACACCTCAGCACGGCCCCCATGGGACAGGAGTCCGCCCTAGCCGCGGTGCGTGAGCTGTTGCGACTAGCGCTCTTGCGCCGGACCAGGCGGAGCGATCAACGGACAGTTAAAGCGCACGCAAGCGTACTATGCCCGTCCGGTTCTACTTATTCGTCTCGGATTACGGTCCTCGAACCCTAAGTCGGGGCCGGATACACTTTCCTGGTACCCTCCCGGCAATCGACCGGGGCCGGTCAGTGAGTCGCGACCCCCCGCGCGGCGGGCATTTCCCTAGGGTCCCTTGCGAGTATCCTCATCCTCACACGGGCACCACTTAGTGGCAAGCATATCTCGTACTCTCATACTTCCTACAACCCCAAGTAGGCGAACCTCTCTGGGTCCCGTGTAAGCCATGAGGCTCCCCTCGCCGTCAGTAGTTCTGTGTTTCCTACTCGGATTCTGGGACAGATCGAAGATAAGACTGCAACCTCTTAATCGGCTCCGAACGTCAGTCATTGGGACAATCACGAAGACCCAGCCAGTCTAAGGTTCCTTCCTACTCATTCTTTCTCCGATTCTGGGACAATCGCGTAAGACTGCGGCTAATTGTATCCGATTTGGGACAATCGCGAAGACTGTGGTCTAAGGTTCCCTTAATGGGACAATCACGAAGACTGTGGTCTAAGGTTCCCTTCATTTGGGACAATCCGGAGACTGCGGTCTAAGGTTCCCATTGCTGGGACAATCACGAAGACTGTGGTCTGAGGTTCCCTTCATTTGGGACAGTCACGGAGACTGCGGTCTAAGGTTCCCATTACTGGGACAATCACGAAGACTGCGTCTAAGGTTCCTTCATTAGCTCCAGGAGTGTGGATTGCAGTCCATTTGGGCCCTCTCGCCTCGAGTTTAGTCTTACGCTCCCAGATTTGTTTACCCATATCCCAGTTCAGTGATATGGTATCCGGCTTCGGGTTAACGAACTGTTTCGTGGTTTGATTGTTGCCCTCGATAGGCAATCCAGGGAGTGTGGATTGCAGTCCATTTGGGCCCTTTCTCGCCTCGAGTTTAGTCTTACGCTCCCAGATTTGTTTTACCCATATCCCAGTTCAGATGATATGGTATCCGGCTCCAGGGGTTAACGACTGGTTTCGAGGTTTGATTGTTGCCCCTGGTACACTTCTGCAAGAAGAGGGGTTAGTGTAGGTGGCCCAGGAAGTGTGGATTGCCATCCATTTGGCCCTCTCTCGCCTCCTGTAGTCGTACGCTCCCAGATATTGTTTTACCCGTAAGCACGGTGTATCCGGCTCTGGGGTTAACGCTGATGGAGGTCCGATTAGTTGCTCCCTGGCACACTCCTGCAAGAGAACGGGTTAGTGTTCTGAGCTCCAGGAATGTGCCTTCCCTCCATTTGAGGCCCTCTCGCCCCGTTCAGTCGTACGCTCCCAGATGGTTGTTCCCTTCCCTTGACACGGTATCCGGCTTCTGGGTAACATGACATGGTGTCGATATTGTTGCAACCCTGAATTAACGTAGATCTTCGTGCGCCCCAGAGGGGCGCCATCTTGGTAGCCCTGCGGTTACCGAGGAAGCACCCAAGGGTGCACGGTTGGTCTGGGGTTCACAGGCTCTTGGCCAGGCGTTCTGCTTCCATACACGTCAGGGGCATGGGAAAGCTAGCTTAGAGCTCCGGCGCACTGGGGTCCCTTTGTGCTTGTTACCGAGAAGCACCAGGATGACGTGGTTGGGCTTACATGCCTTGGGGTTCTTTTTCATACCGTTCAGGGCATTGACTATTTTGGGCTTGCCATAAGGAGTTCTTTATTGGCCACAGAGTCCCAAATTGATCTGGTTAGGCACACCTGGGGTACTGTTTTTGACTCTTCTTTCGCATTCCTAGTGTTGTAGCTTCCTATAGGGAGTTCAGGGCACAGGGTCCTGTCCTGGTTCTTCATGTACCTACACATAGTATGGTGACTTCTGCATTCTCCTTGGACTGGTTATTTGGTCGGGTCATTGATAGTCGGAGTCAGAAGAGCGTCCTCGCTTCCATGTTCACCTTCTTCTTGTACCTATAACACTTATATCTGACTATGCTTCTACTCGGACTTCGGTTAGTCACCGTCCCTTCTTACTTCATCATGCTACTGACTCCCAAAGTGTCTTAGTACCGAGCCCTCCTCCGCTTTTTAGGTCTTTTGCGGTGACCTTAGTTGCAGTTTCACATCGTACGGACAGGTGCCTTTTGGAGTCTTGCCCTGACTTTGCTTGTTTAAGGTCGTTCGCAGTGACCAGTTTGCAGTTTCACATCGTACGGACAGGTGCCTTTTTGGAGTCTTGCCCTGACTTTGCTTGTTTAAGGTCGTTCGCAGTGACCATGGTTTGCAGTTTCACATCGTACGGACAGGTGCCTTTTGAGTCTTGCCCTGACTTGCTTGTTTAAGGTCGTTCGCAGTGACCTAGGTTTGCAGTTTCACATCGTACGGACGGTGCCTTTACAGAGTCTTGCCCATGACGCCGGTTGTTTAAGGTCGTTCCCGGTGACCTGTTTGCAGTTTGACTTCGTACGGAAGCGGTGCAGAAACCTTGCCGAGGGCTCCTGCTGCGGGTTTAGCTATCTGAGTACCGGCGTCTCGCACCTTTTCGTTCTCTGTTGATGGGGTTTTGGGCTTCGACAGCGCAAGTCCCCGAAAAATACTGGCGAGATTTCTTAACTGCAGTATAGCTAGGATGCTATTCCGTTGTTCCGGCGTGGTAACCTTTCCTTCGGGTAGCATCCTGTTCTGGCGCCCTTCGCTGGGCATCCTTTATCGACGTCCGCCGCAAACGGCGTGCGCCTTGGATGCGAGGCTGGGGCCCAGCTCCTCGTAGCCCTAGCTGGGCATCCTGTGTCCCCGACCACGTGTCGGTGGAGGATATCACTGAGCAGGGAGTTCGGGGACCATTTCGCATGTGCGGATTGGCTGAGAACTCATATCATTGTTCTCATTGTCCGGGGACGCCACGTGGAGGCTCGCACTCTGCTTGCAGTGCACCTAATGATGCCCTGCCATTACCGACCACCCTAGCTGGGCATCCTGCATCCCCTGACCACGTGTCTGGGGAGGATATCACTAAGCTAGGGGAAGTGCCAGAATTAAAGTGTTTTAATTAGACAGTCGGATTCCCTGTTTTAATTAGACAGACATTGATAATGATTTTGATTTAACGTTGCTAAGTACCTAGAGACTCACACCCTAGCACGGCCCCCTTGGAGCAGGAGTCCGCCCCTAGCCGCGGTGCGTGAGCTGTTGCGACTAGGGCTCTTGCGCCGGACCAGGCGGAGCGATCAACGGACAGTTAAAGCGCACGCAAGCGTACTATGCCCGTCCGGTTCTACTTATTCATCTCGGCTTACGGCCTCGATACCCTAAGTGAGGGCCGGATACACTTTCCTGGTACCCTCCCGGATAACACGACCGGGGCTGGAAGGGATTGCTACGCCCTTCCAACGCGGCAGGACATTTCCCGGTAGGGGTGTTACCCGCTTGCGCGGGTATCCTTCCTCCAGGGGTCCCACTTAGTCAAGCATATCGACTCATAACCTCAACCCCTACGAGACCGACCTCATCTGGGGGTAGTGGCAAGCCACTAGGGCTCCCTCCCGTAGTAGTCTTGTGTTTTCCTACTGTTCCTGAGGCAGATCGGAGAGTATAAGACTGAACCCTCTTAATCCCGTCCGTAAGTCGAGATGCATGAGACAATCACGAAGACCCGCCAGTCTAAGGTTCCTTCCTACTCTAACTTACGTCAGAGATTTGGGACAATCGCGCAGACTGCGGCCTAAGGTTCTCTTTATTTTGGGACAATCGCGAAGACTGCGGTCTAAGGTTCCCTTATTTGGGACAATCACGAAGACTGTGGTCTAAGGTTCCCTTCATTGGGACAATCACGGAGACTGTGGTCTAAGGTTCCCATTTCTGGGACAATCACGAAGACTGTGGTCTGGGGTTTCCCCTTCATTGGGACAATCACGGAGACTGTGGTCTAAGGTTCCCATTTCTGGGACAATCACGAAGACTGTGGTCTGAGGTTCCCTTCATTTGGGACAATCGCGGAGACTGCGGTCTAAGGTTCCCATCTCTGGGACAATCACGAAGACTGCGATCTGAGTTCCTTCATAGCTCCAGGGAGTGTGGTTTCGCTAGTCCTTTTGGGGCCCCCTTTCTCGCCTCGAGTTTAGTCTTACGCTCCCAGATTTGTTTTACCCATACCCCAGTTCAGTGATATGGTATCCGGCTCCGGGGTTAACGACTGGTTTCGAGGTTTGATTGTTGCCCCTGGTACACTTCTGCAAAAGAGGGTTAGTTTAGGTGGCACCAGGAAGTGTGGATTGCCAATCCATTTGAGCCCCTCTCGCCTCCTGTCAGTCGTACGCTCCCAGAAAGTGTTTTACCCGTGAGCACGGTATCCGGCTCTGGGGTAACAGCTGACTGGAGGTCCGATTATTGCTCCTAGCACACTCCTGCAAGAGAACGGGTTATTCTTCTGCAGCTCCAGCGCAAATCTTCGTGCCCTTCGCTCCGCTCGTGTGGGAAGCCAGACCCCAGTTCAGAGAGTGCAGTGGTCTGGTTCCCCGTTCCTCTTGACCTTTGGCGTTCTGTGAACATACAAAAGTTAGGGTGGAAAAAGGAGAAAATAAAGGCGCGCGATTAACGAGATTCCTCTCGTTGCGCACAGAGGGGGCGCCTCCACTTGGTAGCCTAGGTTACCGATGGAAACACCCCAAGGGTGTAACGGTTGGTTGGGGACTTCACAGGGCTCTTGGCCAGGGTTCCCCTTTTCCATACCCGTCAGGGGCACTTGGGACTACTCAGAGGCTCGGGGCCTGGGGTCCGTTTGTGCTTTAGTTTACTCAAGACTACACGCAGGATGGCTGGTGGGCACATGCCTGGGGTCTTTTTCTCCTTTCGGCATTCTATTTTATGGCTTCCTATAAGGGAGTTCTTATATTGGGCCACAGGAGTCCCAAAATTGATTGGTCTTTTGTAACCTTATGTATAGTGACTTCTTAAGTCGTTTCCATATACTAGATGCATGTAGTTTGATGTCGAGTCAGGGACAGCGTCCTGCTCCTGGTTCACTCCATCATGTGCCTACAACATTAGTATCGGTGACTCATGCACTTCTACCTCTTGGACTGGTACCGGTTTAGTCGGGTCATCGATCAGATCTGGGGGCAGGAGAGGGGGCGTCCCCCCTTCTGTATCCCCAGGTGCGTAGTTGGGGGTGCATCCCCCTTCTTCGTCACCTTCTTTCTTTCCCTATTGCCCTCTATCACGCGTGACCAGGTTTGGTTAATACCGCACCTTCTTCATCACGCACTGACCCCCAGAGTGCCTTAGTAGCCAAGTCCATTTCCGCTTTTAAGGTCTTTTGCGGTGACCTATGTTGCAGTTTCACATCGTACGGACAGGTGCCTTTTTCGGAGTCTTGCCCCATGACGCCGGTTGTTTAAGGTCGTTCCCGGTGACCTATGGTTTGCAGTTTCACATCGTACGGACGGGTGCCTTTACAGAGTCTTGCCCCATGACGCCGGTTGTTTAAGGTCGTTCCCGGTGACCTATGGTTTGCAGTTTCACATCGTACGGACGGGTGCCTTTACAGAGTCTTGCCCCATGACGCCGGTTGTTTAAGGTCGTTCCCGGTGACCTATGGTTTGCAGTTTGACTTCGTACAGAAGCGGTGCAGAAACCTTGCCGAGGGCTCCCTGCTGCGGGATTGCTATCTGAGTACCGGCGTCTCGCACCTTTTCGTTCTTAGATGACGGGGTTTTGGGCTTCGACAGCGCAAGTCCCCGAAAAATACTGGCGAGATTTCTTAACTGCAGTATAGCTAGGATACTATTCCGTTGTTCCGGCGTGGTAACCTTTCCTTCGGGTAGCATCCTGTTCTGGCGCCCTTCGCTGGGCATCCTTTATCGACGTCCACCGCGAACGGCGTGCGCCTTGGATGCGAGGCTGGGGCCCAGCTCCTCGGACACCCTAGCTAGGCATCCTGTGTCCCCGACCACGTGTCGGCGGAGGATATCACTAAGCAAGGGAGTTCGGGGACAGTTTCGCATGTGCGGATTGGCTGAGAACTCATATCATTGTTCTCATTGTCCGGGGACGCCACGTGGAGGCTCGCACTCTGCTTGCAGTGCACCTAATGATGCCCTGCCATTACCGACCACCCTAGCTGGGCATCCTGCATCCCTGACCACGTGTCTGGGGAGGATATCACTAAGCTAGGGAAATGCCAGAATTAAAGTTTTAATTAGACAGTCGGATTCCCCTGTTTTAATTAGACAGTCGGATTCCCCTAGTCCGTGCCAGTTCTGAGTTGACCGTTAAATGGCGGCCGAAGAGGCGCACCGGGGTCGGCGCGCGAACGCCGACCTTACGGGGTCTCTAAGCAAGGACGTTCCGCGGAGACCATGGCGCGAGACCGAGATCGACGGACGGCGCGAACGACGCGCGCGTGAACGCAACGCCGAAACGCACCGCCGACTCTCCCAGGCTCGGCACGTGAGCCGTTACCCGCTTCCGGACCAAGCCCGACACGCCCCGATCCTCAGAGCCAATCCTTATCCCGAAGTTACGGATCCAATTTGCCGACTTCCTTACCTACATTATTCTATCGACTAGAGGCTATTCACCTAGGAGACCTGCTGCGGATATGGGTACGAGCCGGCGCGACGTTTATCGTGGCCCTTACCCGGATTTTCAAGGTCCGAGGACGATCCGGACACCGCCGCAACTGCGGTGCTCTTAGCGTTCCGTACCATATCTCCCTGCTAAAGGATTCCATGGAACATAAACGCTTATGCAGAAAAGAAAACTCTTCCCGGACCTCCCGTCGGCGTCTCCGGGTCGTGTTGGTTACCCGACGAGCACTCTTACGAGGGCACGACTTTAAAACGTTTCCGCTGCCGGGTTACGGAATAGGAACCGTATTCCCTTTCGCCCGTCGTACGCACGCTAATCTCGGTTAGGCGGGCCACGGTCGTCGGAGGCGCACGACGTTTTAATATATATTATGGTCATTATATATATGCACTTAGTCGAGCACACAACGCACAACACCGACACTCGAAAGTGGGGCGCGCGGATCGCAAATCGCAAAATATATAAAAATATAAAGTTAAAAAAAAACGTCAAAGTGCAGCAACGTCGCAACGAACGGACACTGTGCCTTTAGCCAAAAAGGCGCGTCATGATCGACACCGGCTTTCGCCTAGGGCTTAGGATCGACTGACTCGTGTGCAACGGCTGTTCACACGAAACCCTTCTCCACATCAGTCCTCCAGGGCCTCGCTGGAGTATTTGCTACTACCACCAAGATCTGCACCGACGGCGGCTCCAGACGGCCTCGCGGCCAATCCTTCTGCGCTCACCGCCGCGCCCTCCTACACGTCGGGGCCTAATGCGTCCGCGTTTTAAGGCGCGAGACGTTTGCTTGCCGCCGACGGCGAAGTATAAGCGGGACGCTTCAGCGCCATCCATTTTCAGGGCTAGTAACTTCGGCAGGTGAGTTGTTACACACCTTAGCGGATTCCGACTTCCATGGCCACCGTCCTGCTGTCTTAAGTTACCAACGCCTTTCATGGTGTCTAATAAGCGTCCACTTGGGCGCTTTAACTTCGCGTTCGGTTCATCCCACAACGCCAGTTCTGCTTACCAAAAATGGCCCACTTGGCACTCGGATTCGAACACTCGCGGCTTCAAAAACGCGCGCCGAACACGCCGCCGGCCGGCCCGCGCGAACGGAACCGGACGCGACGACGCGACGACGGCACAATTTAAGAAAGCCGGAGTTCTCACCCATTTAAAGTTTGAGAATAGGTTGAGGACGTTTCGTCCCCAAGGCCTCTAATCATTCGCTTTACCGGATGAAACTCGCTTCACTGAGCGCCAGCTATCCTGAGGGAAACTTCGGAGGGAACCAGCTACTAGATGGTTCGATTAGTCTTTCGCCCCTATACCCAGTTCCGACGATCGATTTGCACGTCAGAATCGCTACGGACCTCCATCAGGGTTTCCCCTGACTTCGTCCTGACCAGGCATAGTTCACCATCTTTCGGGTCCCAGCGTGTACGCTCTAGGTGCGCCCATTTTCGCAATGAAAAAGGGACGCCCCGGGAATGCGGGCGCGCGTCCGAAAACGTGAGCGCCCATCTTCCCTAGGCGCGCGCTAAGCGCGCCTTCACTTTCATTTCGCCTTTAGGTTTAGTTTTGTGCCCAATGACTCGCGCACACGCTGGACTCCTTGGTCCGTGTTTCAAGACGGGTCCCGAAATTATCCGAAGCAATAGCGTCGCGGACCGGCTCGTGTTTGACGGGTCTGCACGAGAGCACCGCGCGCGAAAGCGCCGGGCGCCCGAAACGGCCACGAGGGGCCGAAATTCCGGGCGACGCGGACGATCTTTGCGACGGGTCGTGCGCCAACGTAGGTGGCGGCCCGGAGCCTTTTGGTACACCGTCGGGCGTCGGCCGGGACCTCGTCCGGTCCGACGGGACGACGGCTCGCGCCGTCGCCCGCCGGTCTGCCCGGACGAGCCTTTGACCGACTCTTAACCCAACGGGTCGCGACGTCCTACTAATGGAGAAGTGCACGCGCCGCAGCCGACCCGGCAACGACGGACGCAACGCGACGCGCCGAAGCGCGCCGAATTGTATACGCCGCGTCGCCGAAGAGCCGACGTGTGCGGTGAGCAGCTGAATCTCCAAATTCGAACTTTCGGATTTTTCGGGTTTACCCCTGAACGGTTTCACGTACTCTTGAACTCTCTCTTCAAAGTTCTTTTCAACTTTCCTCACGGTACTTGTTCGCTATCGGACTCGTGGTTATATTTAGCCTTAGATGGAGTTTACCACCCACTTAGGGCTGCACTTTCAAGCAACCCGACTCTGAGGATGGACCCTCCCCGAGCGCGCGACGGCCTATACGGGCCTGGCACCCTCTATGGGTGTTGCCCCGTTCAAGAAGGACTTGGGCGCGCCTCGACACTCGAGGATAATCGGGTCATCCTTAACGCCACATTTCCCTGCGACCTCTACGGCCGCGGGATTCGGCGCTGGGCTCTTCCCTCTTCGCTCGCCGCTACTGAGGGAATCCTTGTTAGTTTCTTTTCCTCCGCTTATTAATATGCTTAAATTTAGCGGGTAGTCTCGCCTGCTCCGAGGTCGTGATAAGTTTGCGTAAAAATTTTTGTGAAAAAAAAAAATTTAAACTATTGCGCGGGCAGCGCGCCAATATCCGTAACAGAAATCGGTCGTACCGTAAACGTTCTCGCAGTCGCGGGTCTTTTATTTTCGAACTTATTTTGAAAAAATAGGCCGAACCGACGGGAAGGCGCACCTTTCGCCGCTCGCTTTTTTGGCGAACCGTCGCGTCGCACCCGGGGGGGAAACGTCTTCTGTTAGTATATTTTGCCTAAAGAAACGTTCCCCGTCGCCGCGGGACGCGTTGACGGACGGATCTAGCGAGAGCTACTTCGTGGCGCGCCTCGGCACCGCCGGCCAGTTCGTGGCCCGACCTCGACTTTTTGTATCCTGCCGCCGCCTCTAGAGCCGACCCGCGCGAACGGGGACTCGACTTTGGGCTAGTTACTTATCTGAAAGAAAAATATTTGTCAGGGTAAACGAAAACAATCTCAAAAATGTCTCAAGGGGTGCCCACAAGGGTCGATCATCGGACCAAGGGTCTGGCTCCTAATGATGGATTCGCTGCTTCACAGCCTCCACGCAGCAGGAACCAAGTGTGTGGCATACGCGGATGACCTATTAATACTGGTGGAGGGAAACAGCCGGGCAGCACTTGAAAGAACCACCGAGAACTACCTAAGACAGGTAGCGGACTGGGGTAAAGACGTCGGGTAAAAATATCCGAAAAGAAGACTGTAACCATGCTGCTGAAAGGCAAACTATCTAAGAATAGGGATCCCACAATCAAATTAGACAATGTGAGGATCCAACACGTGAGGCAGACCAGGTACCTGGGCTTAGAAGTAGCTGAGAGGCTAAGTTTTAGACCTCACCTAATCTGGCTCAGAGACAAGATCTCCTACTTGTTGGATGCCTCAGGAGGGTTCTGAGAAGAGATTGGGGACTTGAAAGACCGGCCTACGAGACTATACTTAAAGGTCTCCTTGTTCCTGCCATGGCGTATGGGGCTAGCGTATGGGGACATACGATGCTCTATACTACATACAGGGACAGGGTAAACAGCATGCAGAGAATTGCATTACAAGCTGGCCTCAGAACTTGTAGGACCGTGTCCACCGAAGCCATGCAGGTCCTAGCTGGAAGCATTCCATGGGACCTCACCGTCCAAATAAGAAGAGAAACCTACGATAGGAAAAAGGAGATCCCCCAGCCCTAGGAGATCTGACCACTATCGGCGACAGAGCTGGATCAAAAGCAGCCTTCAAGAAAATAGCCAAGCAGAAGATGATGGAGATATGGCAGGAGAGATGGGACAGCAGCGAAAAGGCAGAGCAACGTACGCCCACATAAAAACGTGAGCTTCGTTGAAGAACACAAGTGGTTCTCGCCGGACATGGCCACAAGCTACCTGCTAACGGGGCATGGTAGCCTAAACCACAACCTGCATAAGCTGAACCTCGCAGACACTGACAAGTGCGACTGCGGGGAAGCGAGACATGGCAACACGTCCTCCTCCAATGCCGATTCTACGATGACATCAGGTGTGAATTGGGAGAGAAAGGCAACAGTGATAAGTGATTAGTGACAAGTGATAAGTGATATGAAGCAAGTGATAAGTGATATGTGATAAGTGAAAAGTGTCTATAAACAGGCTGCTGGCTCTCATGGTTTTATGGTTCTGGATTCTTTCTTTTCTTTTGCATTTTATTTTATTTTATTTATTACTTTACTTTTACTTTATTTTATTTTATTTTATTTTATTTTATTTTATTTTTATTTTATTTTTATTTTTATTTTATTTTATTTTCTTTTCTTCCTATTTTCTCTATTCTAGCGAAGTGAACTAGAGAGCCCTGATCCGAACTCATCTCCTACAAAGACCACTGTTGTGGACTCGGACCCCGACGCTTATGAATAA
>JARFIX010000478.1:0-44667 GCA_036346125.1 Lycocerus yunnanus | reverse complement strand
ATGGTTTTCTATATATTTATAGACCTTGTTTAAAATTTGGGAAAAGGATGAAAAATAAAACACGAAAATTTACTAGAATTTGGATGACTTGCCAAATTAATTATAGGCCATTATTTCAAATCTAAAGTTGGGCTGAATTTTGCTATTTGGTTATATTACTTGTTCTTTAAGGCTAAAATTCAAAATTCACCATATAAATGTTTCGAACGAAAGTTGTATGATAGCGAGGGGACAGAATATGGCATAATTGTTTTCTTAATTTATTGACCTTTTCAAGGTCATTTGAAGGTCAACTTTGGTTTTTAAATGGCACCTTAATTTTTTAGCAGATTCATATTTTGCATGAAAAATAAACAACTTTTGTAGAAAATTTTTTATCCCACATTAGGATTTTCGAGTAAGATGCGTTGAAACAAAATAAAACATTTTAATAAACTGCAGCTGATTATATCGAAATTTATTTTTTTAAAAGTTAGAAGGCTGTTATTGCTTTTGTTATTATTCAACTTGAATAATTTTAGGACAATGAAAACAAAACACTGTCAAAACAAATAAATTGACATTAGTTTCTTCAACTATTGTTAGTTTTGTGATTTTCAGTGAGTTTTATTTTTCCCGTTCGCTTTAGATCTGATAAAAGTTCGCAATTAGATCATTAAAATGGTTTATACTGTAGAAGAAAGAATCGAATTAATTTTCTTGTACGGAGCTAAAAATGAAAATGCTGCAAGAACTGTAGAATCTTATAACGCAAGACAACCTGCTAGAAATGTCTCTCATAGGTATGTTATAGACCTTGTTTCAAAATTTCGGGAAACAGGATCCGTCAAAATAAAACACGCAAGAATTCTACTAAAATATTGGATGACTTAGCTCAAATTGAAGTTATAGGCCATTATGCTTCAAATCCTAATAGTTCGGTGCGTGAAGTTTCTGCTATTAGTGGTCTATCAGTGGGCACTGTTCATAAGGCGCTAAAATTGCATAAATTTCACCCATATAAAATGCAGATTCATCAAACTTTGACCGAAGATGATCCAGACAGACGAGTGGAGTTTAGTGAAGAAATGCTTCAATTATTAACTACACATCCACATTTATTGAAATCGACTTGTTTTTCTGATGAGTCAACCTTTTTTAAATGGATTTGTCAATAAACACAACTGTCGATATTGGTGTGATGAAAATCCTCATGTGTTTACTGATGGACATACACAGTGGCCGCAGAAGGTAAACGTGTGGCTGGTATACTTGGTGATACAATTATTGGACCATTATTTATTGATGGAAATTTAACAGGTCAAATATCTAGAAATGCTTGAAGATACAATCTATCCTTTAATAGTTGATGCGTTAGAAATAAAGTGACGAAGAAGACACCTGAGCTCGATGAAACTGTTTTGCATTTTCAACAAGATGGCGCACCTCCTCACTATACTATTCCTGTTCGAAACTGGTTAGATGATAAATTTCAAGGGCAGTGGATCGGCAGACGAGGACCGATAGAATGGCCAGCTAGGTCCCCTGCTTAACTCCTCTTGATTTCTTTTTATGGGGACATTTAAAATCTGTAATTTATGATACAATACCAGCTAATATTGAAGAGTTAAAATTTCGAATCACAGTGGCTTGCAAAATATACGAAAGAAACTTTGAAAATGTTAGAAACGAGTTTCAACAAAGGCTGTATCATTGTTTAGCTGTAAATGGGGAACATTTTGAAAACTTGTTATGAAAACACTCGCTTACAAACATTTTTCTACTGTTTAATACTAATAAATAGCCTTCTAAAACATGTAAATATTAAATTTTGATTAACAATGGTTAGTTGATAATAATGTTTTATTTTGTTTCAACGCATCTTACTCGAAAATCCTAATGTGATAAAAAATTTTACTACAAAAGTTGTTTATTTTTATGCAAAATATGAATCTGCTAAAAATTAAGGTGTCATTTAAAACCAAAGTTGACCTTCAAATGACCTTGAAAAGGTGAATAAATTAAGAAAACAATTATGCCATATTTGTATATAAATTGTGAGGAATTTTTATTGAACTTAATTATTTTAGATAAATTGCACCATTAATATAATTTATCAAAGTTAAAAAATTTTTAGTTTACTGCGTGCCAAACTTAAAGATTTGCTTAACTTTAAGAAATTTTTAGCGTTGTTGTGTAGTTTGGATTTAATCACAATACAAAAGTTAAATAAAAAGTATGCAGAAAAAAATGTAGAAATTAGTTTTGTTTTTCATCCAAACCTTTCTTTACTTCTATTATTTTTGTTTATAATTATAATATATAATTTAAAATCAGAATAATCTTCTTAGTAAATCCATAAATTAAAAAAAAAATTTACCACTGACGCGCATGAATGGATTAACGAGAATATAAAAAATAATTTGGTTTTTCCTCCCAAACACATTTTTTAAATACGCCACTGTTAGGGTTGATGCATATATAAGCTGTTATGGACAAAATTTGTTTCAATTCTCAAAGTAAATTTTAATGGCAGATAATGTAAAAATTGAGTTTTATTTTTTATTTTCTTCAACAATTTTTAAACGAAACGTTTTAGAAAAATAACTAAAGGAAAAATTTAACGCTCAAATAATTTAATCAATTTTTTGGAAACCAACCTTTTCAATAAATTACGAAAATAATGAACAAGGTGTAGGTTAAAAACTAATAAATTCAAAATTTATTTTAATAATTAATGGCCTCCTCATTTTCAGCACACATACGTGCTTTTTCAAACAATGTCTCTTTAACAATGTCACGTATGTGTGCTGAAAATGAGGAGGCTATTTTGAAAATTTATTAAAATAAATTTTGTGAAATTTTAACTTTTAACCTACATCTTGTTCATTATTTTCGTAATTTATAAACGGTTGGTTTCAAAAATTATTAGACCAACGTTGTAGCCGTTAAATTTCCTATCCGGTTTAGCTGTTAGTTTTTTCTAAGACGTTTCGTTTAAAAGATACGGGGTTGGCAAGAAAAGTAAAAAAAATAAAACTCGGAATTTTTTGACATTTTTTCCCTTCATTTAATTCATAACTCGAAATCTGTTGATTCTAGGCGATAAGGGGTTATAACATAATTTGTAGATATTTAAATCCTCTATAGAAAAGCTCTAATCTATTAAACCCAAAAAATCAAAAATATCGGTGCAATGGCCGCTTGAAATCATAAATTGAAAAAATTGCTTTAAAGTGAGGTACCCCCCAAGGGTTTGGACTTGGACAAAAATTTTATTTAAAAATATGCCTTAGAAAAGTGTCCTCTATCACCACCTAAGAGGTTCTCCACGGTCACGGGGACACCCTGTATAATCGCAGATTAAAATACAAATCAGAATTTGGATTAAATTGATATCAAAAGTGGGGGTATGATAGTACTTTAAAAAATTTGGATTAAAAAAAAACCGCGGATTAAAATGCGAATCCACATAAAACCCCCAAAATTGACCCGCGAATCCATGTAAAACCGCGAGATTGATCACAAAAATCCATATAAACCGCGAATTAATTAAAATCAAATCACACAATACAATAGAAATAAACCGCGGATTAAAGGTAATCAAAATTTGGATTAAAGTGATGTCGAAAGTGGGCCAGGATCAGCGTAATATAACTACTAATGACAAGTTTGGATTATAAATGATAGAGGTCAGTGCATTCTAGCGATTTTGACAAATTTCAAATGGAGATTTGATTTTCTTGATATTAAAAAGTTTGACAGGTTTAAAAACTTTTAATTAATTAATTTGTCCGTTTGCATTGCACTATTTAAGAAAAACCGAAGTTCAAAAATCCGTACATAATTTACCATTCTGTGTTAAAATCTACAATTCACTACTGAAGTAAACAAACTGCATATGCCAATGGGTCTGAAAGGTGGGGGGGGGGTATTAAAACCCCCACTACAACTCTATCGGAAGACAGAAAATTAAATTCTTAAAAATTAAGGAAGAACTTGATGATACCGTTTTAATTGTCTTGGGAATATTAACATAGGTAACTGAAGGTATTCCATACCCCCCCCCCCCACCCCGCTCAATATGTTTAAACTGCTTTGGAAGTGCTTCGCAGCCGGTAATTTTATTTTCTCTTTTAATATTTCAATAATCCTGTTTAAATCTTGAATTCACTATAAATAAGAATAAACTGCTAATTGAAAATGTTAATTTTCTTGTACAGGCGTAGAGTCTGAGATACCACCCAGTACAATAACTAGGTTTTTTTCAGGGGGTTCACGGTTTATGTAAACTATTTTGTTTATTCCCATGGAAAATATCCAAAATTCTGTAGGATTATTTTGTAATAATTTTTTTAGCTTTGTATTTCACAAGATGTGCAACTGTTACACCTACCACACATGGGAAGCCGCCAGTAGTTTAAAAAATAAAACCATTTTTATAAACAAATTTTATTTATAATCTCAAAAGCTACAAAAAATGGCTGCTAATATTTTTGTTAGAATGCAATCAACTTAACAATTTCGGTTTTAATAGAAACTTTAACGACATTTTTTTTTCTGTTCTTCTTTTCGAGGTAATTACAAAAAGCGCATACAAAATTTCATATTAAAAGCTTTTCCAGGCTTACAATTTTACCTAAATTGTAATTATTGATTAAAGATATTTTATGAAGTTTGCCCTAAATTAAAGGTGTTAGTATTAGCTTTGCAGCTAAAGATTATCAAAAATTTAAATTTGAGGTTACACATAACACATAGAGATGGCGGGTCGAGATTAAAAGATGTATGAAGTAGGAACATAACTGTTAATCGTCTTTTGTTTTTAAATTCTAATAATTGCGAAATCACCATCTTACAAAGGTGTGATCCACATAACTTTTGTTAAATGGGAAACTAAAAGCTAAAATTTCGTAGGCACAAATTTTCTGCTTCGTAAATGACGGGTGAACTTACAAAACAATTACATCCGTCAGCCTTTAAAGTACTTACTGATTGGCCGTTCACATGTTTTAAACATTTCTGTTTGAAAATATCACAACATTACACGCAAGGCACTAAAAAAATGCATAATTTTTGAATTACTTTCCCGAAGAGTTATATTACATTTCGTCGTTCATAACCTGTCTGCGTTTCACATGTTAACCAAATAAATTACTTACAAATTTAACAAATAAATCATTTATCGCCCGTATGAATTTTGAGATGTTGTTTCAAAGTATCCTGACGTACACTTTTATAGTCACAAATATTGCACGCAAATGATTTTTCGCCAGTATGAGTTTTCATATGCCGATTTAAACTGTTTTTCCGTATAGATTTATAGTCACAAATTTCACACTGAAATAATTTTTCGCCGGTATGAGTTCTAATGTGCTGTTCTAAAGTTGTTTTGTCTACAGATTTATATTCACAAATTTCACACGAAAATGGTTTTTCCCCTGTATGTGTTCTTATATGCCGTTCCAAATTAGTTCTGCGCAGCGATGTATAATTGTTACAGATTTTGCAAATAAACGCTTTCGCGCCTGTATGAGTTTTTAGATGTTGTGTCAAAATATCTCGACGTGTAGTTTTGTAGTCACAAATATTACAAGCAAACGGTTTCTCACCGGAATGCACTCTCATATGATACTTTAATGATTGTTTGATCATGAACGTATGATTACACTTTTCACAAGCGAACGGTTTTTCGACGAGGTGAGTTCTCGTAATGTGTCGGTCTAAACTTTTTTTGTCACAAAATTTGTCGTGGCATATTTCACAAATAAAAGGTTTTTCGCCAGTGTGGGTTCTCATATGTCGTTTCAAATTCGTTTTACGTAATGACGTATAACCACATATATCACAAGCAAACGGTTTTTCACAAGAGAACGGTTTTTCGGCGAGGTGAATTCTCGTAATGTGCCGGTCTAAACTTTTTTTGTCACAAAATTTGTCGTAGCATATTTCACAAATAAAAGGTTTTTCGCCAGTGTGGGTTCTCATATGCCGTTTCAAATTAGTTTTACGTAATGACGTGTAGTCACAAAGTTCACAATTGAACGTTTTTTCGCCTGTATAAGTTTTATGTTGTTGTTTCAAAACATTTTGATGAACACTTTTATAATCACAAACATCACATGCCCATGGCTTTTCACCAGCGTGGGTTTTTGTATTTTTGTTTGAACACTTTTCACACGCGAATGGTTTTTCGTTAGTACGAGTTCTCATGTGCTGTACTAAATTATTGGTATGAGGAATAACTAAATCATCAAAACCATGTGGAGAAATACTATAGTCACAAATTTCGAAGCCTGTAGGTTTCTGAAATTCCAACTCACATTCTTCGATTAGTTTAGATTCCGGAAAAATTATCTCTTCTTTGATGTCAATTGAGTGATGTAGGTCTTCCAAATTGAATTGTATGTCTTCCACTTCCAATTCTTCTTTTTTAATCTCGCACATATAAGCCATAATAATTAATTTTGTATTTTTGAGGTTATGTTGAAAATGACAATTAGTTTTTCAAAGTATCAGATTAATTGAAAGTTACTTCGAAAGGATTCGTTGTCAAATTCACTAAAAAATTACCAAAAAAAAATCGGAGTACGTAATTCTAAACGTCAGTAACAACCATTGAAATGGCCCAGTAAAGAATCAGTAGCAATACGCAAGCGCAGTAGCTGTAGCTTTTCTGTCGATTATTTATATTCCATTTTTCCGCCGAATTGTGCTTAGCAGGTTTTGTAGCGAGGAGTAAGCTTACAGTACAGGGTAACACGGTTAGAACGTTCTACAATATTAAACCATAATTGCCGTTGTACCCGGACTCGACCCAAACCGCCTTACATTAGCAGTTGATCGCGCTAACAACCAGGCCAACGACCGGGTAGAGCTCACTTTGCAATGCCGTCTCCGTGCTTTGGAAGGCACGTAAAGACGGTGGTCCTCGAGTTCAAAAGTACACTTTTACCTATAAAAAAATAAGGTCTGCCGTCTCAAATATGCTTAATTTTTAGTTTTGTCGCACCCAGGGATGTTTTAATAAATTTTATCTCTACCAAATCCCGACCCTCAAAGGTTTATTATTTTCTAGATTAGTTTTGGCTCAGCGATATGGTTAACAAGTTTAACCCTCGGAGCTAGCTGCTCAAGTTGGATAATTTCGAGTTTTGCAAACTGTAGGCTCCGCTACCATTCGTACTTACAGAAAATTCTTATTTAAACTTATTTTAGAGCTAAAAATTCATTTCAGCTAGAGTTATTAATCCGGATTCAAAAGTACACATTTTCCTTTAAAAATAGGATCCGCCACCTCAAATATGCTTAATTTAGAGTTTTGTCGCACTCAGGGATGTTTTTAATAAATTTTATCTCTAACAAAATCCCGAGCCACAAAGGTTTATTATTTTCTAGATTAGTTTTGGCTCGGCGATATTGTTAACAAGTTTAACCTCAGATCTGGCTGCTCAAGTTGGATAATATCGAGTTTTGCAAACTGAAGGCTCCATTACCATTCGTAATTACAGAAAATTCTTATTTAAACTTATTTTTAGGGCTAAAAATTCATTTCAGCTAGAGTTATTAACCCGGGTTCAAAAGTACACTTTTTTCTATAAACATAACATCTGCCTGCTCAAATATGCTGAATTTCGAGTTTTGTCGCACTCAGGGATGTTTTTAATAAATTTTATCTCTAACAAAATCCCGAGCCACGAAGGTTTATTATTTTCTAGATTAGTTTTAGCTCGGCGTTATTGTTAACAAGTTTAACCCTCGGATCTGGCTGCTCAAGTTGGATAATTTTGAGTTTTGCGAACTGAAGGCTCTATTACCATTCGTAATTACAGAAAATTCTTATTTAAACTTATTTTAGGGCTAAAATTCATCTCAGCTAGATTTATTAACCCGGGTTCAAAAGTACACTTTTTCTATAAAATAAGATCTGCATGCTCAAATATGCTGAATTTCGAGTTTTGTCGCACTCAGGGATGTTTTTAATAAATTTTATCTCTAACAAAATCCCGAGCCTCAAAGGTTTATTATTTTCTAGATTAGTTTTGGCTCGGCGATAGTGTTAACAAGTTTAACCCTCGGATCTGGCTGCTCAAGTTGGATAATTTCGAGTTTTGCAAACTGAAGGCTCCATTACCATTCGTAATTACAGAAAATTCTTATTTAAACTTATTTTTAGGGCTAAAAATTCATCTCAGCTAGATTTATTAACCCGGGTTCAAAAGTACACTTTTTTCTATAAAAATAGGATCTGCCATATCAAATATGCTGAATTTCGAGTTTTGTCGCACTCAGGGATGTTTTTAATAAATTTAATCTCTAACAAAATCCCGAGCCTCAAAGGTTTATTATTTTCTAGATTAGTTTTGGCTCGGCGATATTGTTAACAAGTTTAACCCTCGGATCTGGCTGCTCAAGTTGGATAATTTCGAGTTTTGCGAACTGAAGGCTCCATTACCATTCGTAATTACAGAAAATTCTTATTTAAACTTATTTTTAGGGCTAAAAATTCATTTCAGCTAGAGTTATTAACCCGGGTTCAAAAGTACACTTTTTTCTATAAAAATAAGATCTGCCTGCTCAAATATGCTGAATTTCGAGTTTTGTCGCACTCAGGGATGTTTTTAATAAATTTTATCTCTAACAAAATCCCGAGCCACAAAGGTTTATTATTTTCTAGATTAGTTTTGGCTCAGCTATATTGTTAACAGGTTTAACCCTCGGATCTGGCTGCTCAAATTGGATAATTTCGAGTTTTGCGAACTGAAGGCTCCATTACCATTCGTAATTACAGAAAATTCTAATTTAAACTTATTTTTAGGGCTAAAATTCATCTCAGCTAGAGTTATTAACCCGGGTTCAAAAGTACACTTTTTCTATAAAATAAGATCTGCCTGCTCAAATATGCTGAATTTGGATTTTATCGCACTCAGGGATGTTTTTAATAAATTTAATCTCTAACAAAATCTCGAGCCACAAAGGTTTATTATTTTCTAGATTAGTTTTGGCTCGGCGATATTGTTAACAAGTTTAACCCTCGGATCTGGCTGCTCAAGTTGGATAATTTCGAGTTTTGCGAACCGAAGGCTCCATTACCATCCGTAATTACAGAAAATTCTTATTTAAACTTATTTTTAGGGCTAAAAATTCATTTCAGCTAGAATTATTAACCCGGGTTCAAAAGTACACTTTTTTCTATAAAAATAAGATCCGCCACCTCAAATATGCTTAATTTCGAGTTTTATCGCACTCAGGGATGTTTTTAATAAATTTTATTTCTAACAAAATCCCGAACCTCAAAGGTTTATTATTTTCTAGATTAGTTTTGGCTCGGCTATATTGTTAACAGGTTTAACCCTCGGATCTGGCTGCTCAAATTGGATAATTTCGAGTTTTGCGAACTGAAGGCTCCATTACCATTCGTAATTACTGAAAATTCTTATTTGAACTTATTTTTAGGGCGAAAATTCATTTCAGCTAGAGTTATTAACCCGGGTTCAAAAGTACACTTTTTCTATAAAAATAGGATCTGCCTTCTCAAATATGCTGAATTTCGAGTTTTGTCGCACTCAGGGAAGTTTTTAATAAATTTTATCTCTAACAAAATCCCGATCCTCAAAGGTTTATTATTTTCTAGATTAGTTTTGGCTCCGCGATATTGTTAACAAGTTTAACCCTCGGATCTGGCTGCTCAAGTTGGATAATTTCGAGTTTTGCGAACTGAAGGCTCCATTACCATTCGTAATTACAGAAAATTCTTATTTAAACTTATTTTTAGGGCTAAAAATTCATTTCAGGTAGAATTATTAACCCGGGTTCAAAAGTACACTTTTTCTATAAAATAAGATCTGCCTGCTGAAATATGCTGAATTTCGAGTTTTGTCGCACTCAGGGATGTTTTAATAAATTTTATTTCTAACAAAATCCCGAGCCACGAAGGTTTATTATTTTCTAGATTAGTTTTGGCTCAGCTATATTGTTAACAGGTTTAACCCTCGGATCTGGCTGCTCAAATTGGATAATTTCGAGTTTTGCGAACTGAAGGCTCCATTACCATTCGTAATTACAGAAAATTCTTATTTAAACTTATTTTTAGGGCTAAAAATTCATTTCAGCTAGAATTATTAACCCGGATTCAAAAGGACACTTTTTTTATAAAAATAAGATCTGCCTGCTCAAATATGCTGAATTTCGAGTTTTGTCGCACTCAGGGATGTTTTTAATAAATTTTATCTCTAACAAAATCCCGATAACAAAATGTTAACAGGTTTAACCTCGGATCTGCTGCTCAAGTTGAATAATTTCGAATTTTGCGAACTGAAGGCTCCATTACCATTCGTAATTACAGAAAATTCTATTTAAACTTATTTTTAGGGCTAAAAATTCATCTCAGCTAGAGTTATTAACTCGGGTTCAAAAGTACACTTTTTTCTATAAAATAAGATTTGCCTGCTCAAATATGCTGAATTTTGAGTTTTGTCGCACTCAGGGATGTTTTAATAAATTTTATCTCTAACAAAATCCCGAGCCACAGAGGTTTATTATTTTCTAGATTTGTTTTGGCTCGGCGATATTGTTAACAAGTTTAACCCTCGGATCTGGCTGCTCAAGTTGGATAATTTCGAGTTTTTCGAACTGAAGGCTCCATTACCATTCGTAATTACAGAAAATTCTATTTAAACTTATTTTTAGGGCTAAAATTCATCTCAGCTAGAGTTATTAACCCGGGTTCAAAAGTACACTTTTTCTATAAAATAAGATCTGCCTGCTCAAATATGCTGAATTTTGAGTTTTGTCGCACTCAGGGATGTTTTAATAAATTTTATCTCTAACAAAATCCCGAGCCACAGAGGTTTATTATTTTCTAGTAGTTTTGGCTCGGCGATATTGTTAACGAGTTTAACCCTCGGATCTGGCTGCTCAAGTTGGATAATTTCGAGTTTTTCAAAATGAAGGCTCCATTACCATTCGTAATTACAGAAAATTCTAATTTAAACTTATTTTAGGGCTAAAATTCATTTCAGCTAGAATTATTAACCCGGGTTCAAAAGTACACTTTTTCTATAAAATAAGATCTGCCTGCTCAAATATGCTGAATTTGGATTTTATCGCACTCAGGGATTTTTTTAATAAATTTAATCTCTAAAAATCTCGATCCTCAAAGGTTTATTATTTTCTAGATTAGTTTAGGCTCGGCGATATTGTTAACAAGTTTAACCCTCGGATCTAGCTGCTCAAGTTGGATAATTTCGAGTTTTGCGAACTGAAGGCTCCATTACCATTCGTAATTACAGAAAATTCTTATTTAAACTTATTTTTAGGGCTAAAATTCATTTCAGGTAGAATTATTAACCCGGGTTCAAAAGTACACTTTTTCTATAAAAATAAGATCTGCCTGCTGAAATATGCTGAATTTCGAGTTTTGTCGCAATCAGGGATGTTTTAATAAATTTTATCTCTAACAAAATCCCGAGCCACGAAGGTTTATTATTTTCTAGATTAGTTTTGGCTCGGCTATATTGTTAACAGGTTTAACCCTCGGATCTGGCTGCTCAAATTGGATAATTTCGAGTTTTGCGAACTGAAGGCTCCATTACCATTCGTAATTACAGAAAATTCTAATTTAAACTTATTTTTGGGGCTAAAAATTCATTTCAGCTAGAATTATTAACCCGGATTCAAAAGTACACTTTTTCTATAAAAATAACATCTGCCTGCTCAAATATGCTGAATTTCGAGTTTTGTCGCACTCAGGGATGTTTTTAATAAATTTCTTCTCTAACAAAATCCCGAGCCTCAAAGGTTTATTACTTTCTAGATTAGTTTAAGCTCGACGCTATTGTTAACGAGTTTAACCCTCGGATCTGGCTGCTTAAGTTGGATAATTTCGAATTTTGCAAACTGAAAGCTCCGCTGCCATTCGAAATTACAGAAAATTCTATTTAAACTTATTTTTAGGTCTAAAATTCATTTCAGGTAGAGTTATTAACCCGAGTTCAAAATTACACTTTTTTTTATAAAAATACGATCTGCCGGCTCAAATATGCTTAATTTTGAGTTTTGTCGCGCTCAGGTATGTTTTAATAAATTTAATCTCTAACAAAATCTCGAGCCACAGAGGTTTATTATTTTCTGAGTAGTTTTGGCTCGGCGATATTGTTAACGAGTTTAACCTCGGATCTGGCTGCTCAAGTTGGATAATTTCGAGTTTTTCAAAATGAAGGCTCCATTACCATTCGTAATTACAGAAAATTCTAATTTAAACTTATTTTTAGGGCTAAAATTCATTTCAGCTAGAATTATTAACCCGGGTTCAAAAGTACACTTTTTCTATAAAATTAGATCTGCCTGCTTAAATAAGCTGAATTTCGAGTTTTGTCGCACTCAGGGATGTTTTAATAAATTTAATCTCTAACAAACTCCCGAGCCTCAAAGGTTTATAATTTTCTAGATTAGTTTTAGCTCGGCGATATTGTTAACAAGTTTAACACTCGGATCTGGCTGCTCAAGTTGGATAATTTCGAGTTTTTCGAACTGAAGGCTCCATTACCATTCGTAATTACAGAAAATTCTATTTAAACTTATTTTTAGGGCTAAAATTCATTTCAGGTAGAGTTATTAACCCGGGTTCAAAAGTACACTTTTTCTATAAAAATAAGATCTGCCTGCTCAAATATGCTGAATTTCGAGTTTTGTCGCACTCAGGGATGTTTTAATAAATTTTATCTCTAACAAAATCCCGATAACAAAATGTTAACAGGTTTAACCCTCGGATCTGCTGCTCAAGTTGAATAATTTCGAATTTTGCGAACTGAAGGCTCCATTACCATTCGTAATTACAGAAAATTCCTATTTAAACTTATTTTTAGGGCTAAAATTCATCTCAGCTAGAGTTATTAACTCGGGTTCAAAGTACACTTTTTCTATAAAATAAGATTTGCCTGCTCAAATATGCTGAATTTTGAGTTTTGTCGCACTCAGGGATGTTTTTAATAAATTTTATCTCTAACAAAATCCCGAGCCACAGAGGTTTATTATTTTCTAGATTTGTTTTGGCTCGGCGATATTGTTAACAAGTTTAACCCTCGGATCTGGCTGCTCAAATTGGATAATTTCGAGTTTTCGAACTGAAGGCTCCATTACCATTCGTAATTACAGAAAATTCCTATTTAAACTTATTTTTAGGGCTAAAATTCATCTCAGCTAGAGTTATTAACCCGGGTTCAAAAGTACACTTTTTCTATAAAATAAGATCTGCCTGCTCAAATATGCTGAATTTTGAGTTTTGTCGCACTCAGGGATGTTTTAATAAATTTTATCTCTAACAAAATCCCGAGCCACAGAGGTTTATTATTTTCTCGAGTAGTTTTGGCTCGGCGATATTGTTAACGAGTTTAACCCTCGGATCTGGCTGCTCAAGTTGGATAATTTCGAGTTTTTCAAAATGAAGGCTCCATTACCATTCGTAATTACAGAAAATTCTAATTTAAACTTATTTTAGGGCTAAAATTCATTTCAGCTAGAATTATTAACCCGGGTTCAAAAGTACACTTTTTCTATAAAATAAGATCTGCCTGCTCAAATATGCTGAATTTGGATTTTTATCGCACTCAGGGATGTTTTAATAAATTTAATCTCTAAAAATCTCGATCCTCAAAGGTTTATTATTTTCTAGATTAGTTTTGGCTCAGCGATATGGTTAACAAGTTTAACCCTCGGAGCTAGCTGCTCAAGTTGGATAATTTCGAGTTTTGCAAACTGTAGGCTCCGCTACCATTCGTAATTACAGAAAATTCTATTTAAACTTATTTTAGGGCTAAAATTCATTTCAGGTAGAATTATTAACCCGGGTTCAAAAGTACACTTTTTCTATAAAATAAGATCTGCCTGCTGAAATATGCTGAATTTCGAGTTTTGTCGCACTCAGGGATGTTTTTAATAAATTTAATCTCTAACAAAATCTCGAGCCACAAAGGTTTATTATTTTCTAGATTAGTTTTGGCTCGGCGATATTGTTAACAGGTTTAACCCTCGGATCTAGCTGCTCAAGTTAGATAATTTCGAGTTTTGCAAAATGAAGGCTCTATTACCATTCGTAATTACAGAAAATTCTAATTTAAACTTACTTTTAGAGCTAAAATTAATTTCAGCTAGAGTTATTAACCCGGGTTCAAAAGTACACTTTTTCTATAAAAATAAGATCTGCCTGCTCAAATATGCTGAATTTCGAGTTTTGTCGCACTCAGGGATGTTTTTAATAAATTTAATCTCTAACAAAATCCCGAGCCTCAAAGGTTTATTATTTTCTAGATTAGTTTTAGCTCGGCGATATTGTTAACAAGTTTAACCCTCGGATCTGGCTGCTCAAGTTGGATAATTTCGAGTTTTGCGAACTGAAGGCTCCATTACCATTCGTAATTACAGAAAATTCTTATTTAAACTTATTTTTAGGGCTAAAAATTCATTTCAGCTAGAGTTATTAACCCGGGTTCAAAAGTACACTTTTTCTATAAAATTAGATCTGCCTGCTTAAATAAGCTGAATTTCGAGTTTTATCGCACCCAGGGATGTTTTTAATAAATTTAATCTCTAACAAAATCCCGAGCCTCAAAGGTTTATTATTTTCTAGATTAGTTTTAGCTCGGCGATATTGTTAACAAGTTTAACCCTCGGATCTGGCTGCTTAAGTTGGATAATTTCGAGTTTTTCGAACTGAAGGCTCCATTACCATTCGTAATTACAGAAAATTCTATTTAAACTTATTTTTAGGGCTAAAAATTCATTTCAGCTAGAGTTATTAACCCGGGTTCAAAAGTACACTTTTTTCTATAAAAATAAGATCTGCCTGCTCAAATATGCTGAATTTCGAGTTTTGTCGCACTCAGGGATGTTTTTAATAAATTTTATCTCTAACAAAATCCCGATAACAAAATGTTAACAGGTTTAACCCTCGGATCTGCTGCTCAAGTTGAATAATTTCGAATTTTGCGAACTGAAGGCTCCATTACCATTCGTAATTACAGAAAATTCTATTTAAACTTATTTTTAGGGCAAAAAATTCATCTCAGCTAGAGTTATTAACTCGGGTTCAAAGTACACTTTTTCTATAAAATAAGATTTGCCTGCTCAAATATGCTGAATTTTGAGTTTTGTCGCACTCAGGGATGTTTTAATAAATTTTATCTCTAACAAAATCCCGAGCCACAGAGGTTTATTATTTTCTCGATTAGTTTTGGCTCGGCGATATTGTTAACAAGTTTAACCCTCGGATCTGGCTGCTCAAATTGGATAATTTCGAGTTTTTCGAACTGAAGGCTCCATTACCATTCGTAATTACAGAAAATTCTATTTAAACTTATTTTTAGGGCTAAAAATTCATCTCAGCTAGAGTTATTAACCCGGGTTCAAAAGTACACTTTTTTCTATAAAAATAAGATCTGCCTGCTCAAATATGCTGAATTTTGAGTTTTGTCGCACTCAGGGATGTTTTAATAAATTTTATCTCTAACAAAATCCCGAGCCACAGAGGTTTATTATTTTCTGAGTAGTTTTGGCTCGGCGATATTGTTAACGAGTTTAACCTCGGATCTGGCTGCTCAAGTTGGATAATTTCGAGTTTTTCAAAATGAAGGCTCCATTACCATTCGTAATTACAGAAAATTCTAATTTAAACTTTTTTTTAGGGCTAAAAATTCATTTCAGCAAGAATTATTAACCCGGGTTCAAAAGTACACTTTTTTCTATAAAAATAAGATCTGCCTGCTCAAATATGCTGAATTTGGATTTTATCGCACTCAGGGATGTTTTTAATAAATTTAATCTCTAAAAAATCTCGATCCTCAAAGGTTTATTATTTTCTAGATTAGTTTTGGCTCGGCGATATTGTTAACAAGTTTAACCTCGGATCTGGCTGCTCAAGTTGGATAATTTCGAGTTTTGCGAACTGAAGGCTCCATTACCATTCGTAATTACAGAAAATTCTATTTAAACTTATTTTAGGGCTAAAAATTCATTTCAGGTAGAATTATTAACCCGGGTTCAAAAGTACACTTTTTCTATAAAATAAGATCTGCCTGCTGAAATATGCTGAATTTCGAGTTTTGTCGCAATCAGGGATGTTTTAATAAATTTTATCTCTAACAAAATCCCGAGCCACGAAGGTTTATTATTTTCTAGATTAGTTTTGGCTCGGCTATATTGTTAACAGGTTTAACCTCGGATCTGGCTGCTCAAATTGGATAATTTCGAGTTTTGCGAACTGAAGGCTCCATTACCATTCGTAATTACAGAAAATTCTAATTTAAACTTATTTTTGGGGCTAAAATTCATTTCAGCTAGAATTATTAACCCGGATTCAAAAGTACACTTTTTCTATAAAATAAGATCTGCCTGCTCAAATATGCTGAATTTCGAGTTTTGTCGCACTCAGGGATGTTTTTAATAAGTTTAATGTATAACAAAATCCCGAGCATCAAAGGTTTATTATTTTCTAGATTAGTTTTGGCTCAGCGATATGGTTAACAAGTTTAACCCTCGGAGCTAGCTGCTCAAGTTGGATAATTTCGAGTTTTGCAAACTGAAGGCTCCATTACCATTCGTAATTACAGAAAATTCTTATTTGAACTTTTTTTTAGGGCTAAAAATTCATTTCAGCTAGAATTATTAACCCGGGTTCAAAAGTACACTTTTTCTATAAAATTAGATCTGCCTGCTTAAATAAGCTGAATTTCGAGTTTTGTCGCACTCAGGGATGTTTTTAATAAATTTAATCTCTAACAAACTCCCGAGCCTCAAAGGTTTATAATTTTCTAGATTAGTTTTAGCTCGGCGATATTGTTAACAAGTTTAACACTCGGATCTGGCTGCTCAAGTTGGATAATTTCGAGTTTTCGAACTGAAGGCTCCATTACCATTCGTAATTACAGAAAATTCTATTTAAACTTATTTTTAGGGCTAAAATTCATTTCAGGTAGAGTTATTAACCCGGGTTCAAAAGTACACTTTTTCTATAAAATAAGATCTGCCTGCTCAAATATGCTGAATTTGGAGTTTTATCGCACTCAGGGATGTTTTAATAAATTTTATCTCTAAAAATCCCGATCCTCAAAGGTTTATTATTTTCTTGATTAGCATTGGCTCGGCGATATTGTTAACAAGTTTAACCTCGGATCTGGCTGCTCAAGTTGGATAATTTCGAGTTTTGCGAACTGAAGGCTCCATTACCATTCGTAATTACAGAAAATTCTTATTTAAACTTATTTTTAGGGCTAAAAATTCATTTCAGGTAGAATTATTAACCCGGGTTCAAAAGTACACTTTTTCTATAAAATAAGATCTGCCTGCTGAAATATGCTGAATTTCGAGTTTTGTCGCACTCAGGGATGTTTTAATAAATTTTATCTCTAACAAAATCCCGAGCCACGAAGGTTTATTATTTTCTAGATTAGTTTTGGCTCGGCTATATTGTTAACAGGTTTAACCTCGGATCTGGCTGCTCAAATTGGATAATTTCGAGTTTTGCGAACTGAAGGCTCCATTACCATTCGTAATTACAGAAAATTCTAATTTAAACTTATTTTTAGGGCTAAAATTCATTTCAGCTAGAATTATTAACCCGGATTCAAAAGGACACTTTTTCTATAAAATAAGATCTGCCTGCTCAAATATGCTGAATTTCGAGTTTTGTCGCACTCAGGGATGTTTTAATAAATTTTATCTCTAACAAAATCCGATAACAAAATGTTAACAGGTTTAACCCTCGGATCTGCTGCTCAAGTTGAATAATTTCGAGTTTTGCGAACTGAAGGCTCCATTACCATTCGTAATTACAGAAAATTCTATTTAAACTTATTTTTAGGGCTAAAAATTCATCTCAGCTAGAGTTATTAACCCGGGTTCAAAAGTACACTTTTTCTATAAAATAAGATCTGCCTGCTCAAATATGCTGAATTTCGAGTTTTGTCGCACTCAGGGATGTTTTTAATAAATTTTATCTCTAACAAAATCCCGAGCCACAAAGGTTTATTATTTTCTAGATTAGTTTTGGCTCGGCGATATTGTTAAGGAGTTTAACCCTCGGATCTGGCTGCTCAAGTTGAATAATTTCGAGTTTTGCAAAATGAAGGCTCCATTACCATTGGTAATTACAGAAAATTCTTATTTAAACTTATTTTTAGGGCTAAAAATTCATTTCAGCTAGAATTATTAACCCGGGTTCAAAAGTACACTTTTTTCTATAAAAATAAGATCTGCCTGCTCAAATATGCTGAATTTCGAGTTTTGTCGCACTCAGGGATGTTTTTAATAAATTTAATCTCTAACAAAATCCCGAGCCTCAAAGGTTTATTATTTTCTAGATTAGTTTTGGCTCGGCGATATTGTTAACAAGTTTAACCCTCGGATCTGCTGCTCAAGTTGGATAATTTCGAGTTTTGCGAACCGAAGGCTCCATTACCATCCGTAATTACAGAAAATTCTTATTTAAACTTATTTTTAGGGCTAAAATTCATCTCAGCTAGAGTTATTAACTCGGGTTCAAAAGTACACTTTTTCTATAAAAATAAGATCTGCCTGCTCAAATATGCTGAATTTTGAGTTTTGTCGGACTCAGGGATGTTTTTAATAAATTTTATCTCTAACAAAATCCCGAGCCACAGAGGTTTATTATTTTCTCGATTAGTTTTGGCTCGGCGATATTGTTAACAAGTTTAACCTCGGATCTGGCTGCTCAAATTGGATAATTTCGAGTTTTTCGAACTGAAGGCTCCATTACCATTCGTAATTACAGAAAATTCTAATTTAAACTTATTTTTAGGGCTAAAATTCATTTCAGCTAGAATTATTAACCCGGAGTCAAAAGGACACTTTTTCTATAAAATAAGATCTGCCTGCTCAAATATGCTGAATTTCGAGTTTTGTCGCACTCAGGGATGTTTTTAATAAATTTAATCTCTAACAAAATCCCGAGCCTCAAAGGTTTATTATTTTCTAGATTAGTTTTGGCTCGGCGATATTGTTAACAAGTTTAACCCTCGGATCTGCTGCTCAAGTTGAATAATTTCGAGTTTTGCGAACTGAAGGCTCCATTACCATTCGTAATTACAGAAAATTCCTATTTAAACTTATTTTAGGGCTAAAAATTCATCTCAGCTAGAGTTATTAACTCGGGTTCAAAATTACACTTTTTTTTATAAAAATACGATCTGCCGGCTCAAATATGCTTAATTTTGAGTTTTGTCGCGCTCAGGGATGTTTTAATAAATTTTATCTCTAACAAAATCCCGAGCCACAGAGGTTTATTATTTTCTCGATTAGTTTTGGCTCGGCGATATTGTTAACAAGTTTAACCTCGGATCTGGCTGCTCAAATTGGATAATTTCGAGTTTTCGAACTGAAGGCTCCATTACCATTCGTAATTACAGAAAATTCCTATTTAAACTTATTTTTAGGGCTAAAATTCATCTCAGCTAGAGTTATTAACCCGGGTTCAAAAGTACACTTTTTCTATAAAATAAGATCTGCCTGCTCAAATGTGCTGAATTTTGAGTTTTGTCGCACTCAGGGATGTTTTAATAAATTTTATCTCTAACAAAATCCCGAGCCACAGAGGTTTATTATTTTCTCGATTAGTTTTGGCTCGGCGATATTGTTAACGAGTTTAACCTCGGATCTGGCTGCTCAAGTTGGATAATTTCGAGTTTTTCAAAATGAAGGCTCCATTACCATTCGTAATTACAGAAAATTTTATTTAAACTTATTTTTAGGGCTAAAAATTCATTTCAGCTAGAATTATTAACCCGGGTTCAAAAGTACAGTTTTTCTATAAAATAAGATCTGCCTGCTCAAATACGCTGAATTTCGAGTTTTGTCGCACTCAGGGATGTTTTTAATAAATTTTATCCTAACAAAATCCCGAGCCTCAAAGGTTTATTATTTTCTAGATTAGTTTTGGCTCGGCGATATTGTTAAGAAGTTTAACATTCGGATCTGCTGCTTAAGTTGGATAATTTCGAATTTTGCAAACTGAAAGCTCCGCTGCCATTCGTAATTACATAAAATTCTTATTTAAACTTATTTTTAGGGCTAAAATTTATTTCAGCTAGAGTTATTAACCGGGTTCAAAAGTACACCTTTTCTATAAAAATACGATCTGCCGGCTCAAATATGCTTAATTTTGAGTTTTGTCGCGCTCAGGTATGTTTTTAACAAGTTCAATCTCTAACAATACCCAGTGCTTCAAAGGTTTATTATTTTCTAGATTGAAGATTGTTCTAGATTGTGTTTCTAGGCAATTTTGTAGTTCATGAAGTTGCCATAAGAAACATGGAAACAAATTATTACCCAATATTGCGTAATAATTAGCCAGCCTGGATTCTAACACACAACGCTACAGAATGACCAGTCGACCCTCGCATCTATCGGCTCAAGGATGCTTAATTTCAAATTTTTCCGCACCCAGGAATATTTGTAATACTAAATTTAAACCAAAGGTTTATAATTTTCTAGTTTACTTAAAACTCAGAGATATTTTTAATAAGTTTTACCGTTGACCTTTGATTCGCCAGTTCAATTTGGATAATTTCCAGTTCTATCGCTCTCAGGGATAATTTTTTCTTACCGGCTTTGCTACTATTTCCAATTTCTCTTCTTCAACTTAGTATCCATCATTTGACTTTCAAATAGAGTGTTCATGAAATATATGAAATAACAATATGCTATTGGTTATTGATTAGTAATAATTCAAAAAATACTTCATTTTAAATTTTAGTTTTGAGAATTATTGTGTCAAACATAGCTAAGAACACCTCCATGATCCCACAGTTTACAATTATTGCATTGTATCCATTTTCTCTGGGTCTAGTTTTGGAATACTCTGACATACTAACAGGGTAGTAGTACTCCTCCTCTTCTGATGATTCCTGTTGTGCATCAGTTTTTTCCGTTTTTAGTTTTGTCTATATCGAATCTTTGCTTAACTTGCTTAGCGTTGGTCTGATTTAATCTGTTTTCATGCTCTTTTCTTATTTTTTCATTCTCTTGTGTATCAGTGTAAATCGTAAACTCTGTTTGTTTTCCTTGGAGGAGCTTTGGGAAATAGTCGTATTGATTTCGGTGTAAATGCAAGTGAATCACAAGGTGACGCTACATTTTCAATCGAATATTTCTGTGACGTCTGGGTGGTGTAGTCCAAGTTTCCGGATTGTTACGGGCTAATTTAGTCGGCGCACACAAGTGTAACAAAATGCCGAAAAGTGCCGGACTTAGCTCGCCGCGAAGGTCGGGGTTTGACGAGAAATAAAAATTTTGGAATGTGTGCGCCCAAAACGGTAAACGGTGGTCGAAATCGCGGTAGGCTGCGATACATAAAAAAAATTAAAGGGCGCCACTAGTACAAGTCGAAGAATAATGAAAAAGTACCGTGTACTAGGCCGATACAATTCTTAAAACAAATTGAAATATTCCAAGTCGTTATTTCCGCTTTACCTTAGCAAAACACAACTCATCTACGTAGCTTCACAAAGGTAGGACCTGTAAAATAAATCTCAACACAAACACAAGTGTGGGTAACAAAACAACGTATAATGTTTGACGAAACACAGCATAAAATACACATAAGTGGGTACATAAAGACAACAACAAAACAAATAAATTGTATCATTTATAATTTAGTAAAATTTCTAAAGGGAGTGCACTCGATATGAATGTTTTTGACATTGAAATTGACGGTATAAAAGTTTATTCTTAAAATTAAAATTTACTAAGTTAAATAAACATGACATATCCACTTGACATTTATTATTCTTTTAAAAGTGACAGTTCTTCAAACTCACTCGGTTGAGTCCAACGACCGCAGATGGCGTTCGTGGTTTTAAATTTAATGTTCAAACAAAAGTGACGAAACAAATAAACATGACATAAACACTGGACGCACAGTTGTCACACAATTAAATGGTGTAAATAACTGACCTTTAATACAGTGGGTCCTCAGCAACGCAGACGCAGATTTGGAGAGGTGTTGAGTAATTTCTTTGTAACTTTGCTGGACACGGTGATGACGTAATTTTTCCCCTAATAGCGGGTTTGTTCCCAAACACGGAACGATACAGAACGATTGGTGTGCAACAATTATTTTCCCCAATAACGTGGGTAAACAGGTGCATTAGCATAATACACACGGTAATTCAACGAAAACGACACTTAAAATTTGTTGGCACTCGTATCTTATCAATAACATGACTTCACCGGTCAACATAACAAAAGAACTAACTAACACATCAACTGTCTCAAAATTTACGAGGTTACTCGTTGGTGGTTTGAAGTCGACTCGACATTTTTCGAAAGAAGGGATAGCATTAGCGCGCTCGGCCAATCGGATGGCAGCGATAAGTCGCAGCTGCTGGCAGCTGTTACAAGCACGTTTCAATTTGTACGAAAATTCTCCAAGGCTGTCTACAAAACGGCACGTGGTGATAGATAAGATTTCAAATATGAACTCAAAACTTCCTTCACGGAATAAAAATTGAACGACCATGAAACTAACTGAATTAAACTGAAATTTTAAAACTTCTTGAGTTTTTGACGAAATTTTCATTAGGGGCACCGTGCATTACCCTGGGGAAATGAAATCACGTGACAGGATCTACAATAATGTTTTCTTGTTCACTTATTGCGACTGATGAATTCTGTCGAATATCCATAGCCTGTTGTTGACTAACAAGAGCTGCATGTTAATCCAAATGATCTTGGTGATGCATTCGCAGGATGACAAGGAATGTAAGAATGACATTTGCGATCGTATTAGCCGTAAAAGCTACTGTGACTAATGCACTTCTCTCTGCGAAAAACCAGACAAAAAGGAAAAAGGTCTGCTGTTAGAATCTGAAACTAAATAAAAAAACACCAAAAGAAAAATGCAGTGGGATAGAAAACAACCGCGACCCAACAAAGAAGAACTTACAGGAAGGTACAAGGAAACAGTAGTAGAATACAAAAAAAACATAACCAAAAATTAACAGGAAAATTGGGAAAAATTTGTCAGAGAAAAAGGTAATGAAGACACATGGGGATCAGCGTATGCAATTTGTAGAAAGGAGAATAAGAAATATAAAGTGGCATTGCTCAAGAAATAAAAAGAAGATGAATATACCACCACTTAGAATGAAAAGAGTAATGCACAAGAAACATCGAACAGAAATATCGAAGAACTAAAAGAAGCTTTTAAAAGATTAAGAAGGAAAAACCACAGGTTCAGAAGTATTGTATCAAATACAACATACAGAGATAAGGTAAACATTATACACAGAGATGGGTGACGGTTGTTAACCATCTGGGGTTTCCTTTTCTGTTGCGGAGTAGTTAGAATTACATACCATGGCAACCAGCAGGTTTAAACTTCCTTTTCTTATGTATGGCACAAGAGACTGCACATGTCATTGTGTGGAGTTCTGTTTTCTTCCTTTCCTCGATTTTCGTCTTCTTCTTTGCTGTTTACGAGGGGAAGAACAAGAGGAGTTTTTAAATGTCAAATCCCTTGAATGTTGTCAGTCCACCTGCTCTTTCTTCTTCACTTATCAGGTCTGTTCTGTTGATTGTACCTACTATATGATCTTCTTTGTTATACATTTTCTTATTTTCCTTACTACCAACTACCAGGATAAAGTACCAACCAATATTAGCATGGCATCTGTTGAGACAGTCCTATAAATTCTAAGGCTAGCTTGGAATAAAATAAAATTTTATATTACGAATGGTAGCGGAGCCGTCAGTTTGCAAAACTCGAAATTATCCAACTTGAGCAGCCAGATCGGAGAACTAAACTTGTCAACAATATCGCCGAGCCAAAACTAATCTAGAAAATAAGAAACCTTTGAGGTTTGAAATGGAGCTTTCAGTAATTTAAAATTATCTCCGCCCACAAAACACAAATTTATAAAACGTGTTGGCCCTTGGTGTTTGTTTAGAATTAGCTTTGCTATTTTCAAAAGCCAAGGTCTAGATTCGAAACGTTTACGTTGTCCCTTCGCTTCTTTAGAAAATAAAGAGTAAATAAAACTCAAATGATTAAAACAAATACGTTTATTTAATAAAAATTGAAAATGTAGAAACTCTGCAGGTGCGTATAAGAGATTGCAAAATAAAGATAGGCAACAACTTTAGTAAAACAAAATAAATGACCCAGAGCGTATTGATCACCAATGTGTGATTTAATGAATGGTAGTTCAAACCTACCAACGCAACTGGTCGTTTAAGTAATAAAATAAAGACTCACTAGCTGATAAATTTCTTAACAAAGTAACTATGGTGACAAGGGTTGTACTTATAGAACAGTTGATGTTGGCGTTCACCTGACAATCTTCTCCTTATTATAATTTATTTTCTTTGCTTGAGCCTGTAAGTCAATGGGCATGATTCCGGCTACCACGAAGATCGTCTTTTCTCTGGCCAGATTGTAGCTCCATCTGGACCGCTAACGCTAAAATCTCCTGCGAACCGCGAGGCATTTTCTACAAAGTTTAGAGATATATTCGTTCCACCAATAGGCTGCTTGGCCTTTAATGAAAACCGGCCTGCGCAGCATACATTGGTCACAAATCTTGATGGTGGCTTTGCTTAGATCTCTAACTCCTCTAATCATTTTAATATGTTGCCTGCTGCCCTGTGGCCACTATTTTTGCTATTTGAGTGCTTCTGTAGCAGGGTCGTAAGTCTAGGAGTGTGATCTCTCCTTTAGTTACCATCTTGCGTATATCTGTTAGAACCTCCTCCTCGTTGGTTCGCCTTCGATGTTGCGTATGGAAAACCCTTTAACTCTGTTGCTACCTGCACCGATTTGGGGTATAGTTTCTCTGTCAGTCTCTTGAGGATATCTTTACTTTCCTGCCCTTTGGTTAAGTTTATTATTATGTGTCCCGTTGCTGTTCTTCGGAATCTGTCTACGCAAGGACGGTCTGGGTTCATTTTTATGGTTTCTTTTACCGCTTTAAGATGCTCTTTATATTTGTCTTCCCTGGTTTCCACCACTATTGATTATGGTCTGTCCTTTTTGTTCTTTGGTTTTTTCTGTGGTACGATTTTCCACGTTTCTCCCGATAGTTTTGGTGTTTTGTTGGTCCAGGTAGATTGCCATGATGGTCTTTTGGGCTTCCTTTTCTTGTTGGAGGATTAATTTGGAGCCAGTGTTTACCGTTGGGGTCTTTGTTTTTACCACTTCTTGACTCCTGACGGAGTTTTTTCTTGCAAGAACCTATGCCAAAGATGGAGGTGTTGTCTTTAGAATTTCTGCGTTTATCTTTCGCAGTTCCTCCTTTAGCGCGACCAACTCTTCCCGAACCGGGCGCAAGTCCTGCTCCGCACTCCCCGTCTCTGGAGAAAGGCGGCCCAGTTTTTCCTTCATCTCTTTAAGATCACTGGCCGCGGCAATCATCTAACTCAAACTTGATTCAAGCTGCCGCATCGCCTCCTCTGTTGCGGTGTCGTTTCCTTTGTGCGCGTTATTCGCTTTATTTGCGATATGCACCTTGTCTATCAAACTTCCGAAGTCCTCCAGAACCTGTACCTGTACGTAAACGTCCTGTGCCGGAAATATCATTTACAATATTTGAGCCTTTGTTTGATGTGGTCGATTTTTTCGCTTTGGCTCTTTGTTTCTTCCCCTCAGACTTTTTATGCCCTGCTGCAGTTTAGTTATATTTTGCTAGTTCTTTTCCGGCTGCTTCTATATTATTTGCATAAACTGTTCTTCTATTTCCTTTTTAATACTTTCAGGTTCGGGCTTTGTAACTCTTTCGGACCTCTCTTCGATCGCAGCGATTTTTTGCTTCTAAAGATTTAACTCCTCTTGATCGGCCTCCATTTGGGTCACCATCCGAGTTAGCGAGTCGCTCAGGGTCTTATTTTCTTCGGTGAGGTTCTTGACTTTGTCCTCCCTAGTCTCGAATTCCTGCTTTATTTGTTTCGCAGTGCCTTTAGTTCTATGAAAATCTGTTTCACCTCTTTGGTCGTGTTTTTTATACTTTATCTATTTAAAGATTTCCTGAGACCTATTAAATGTTGTTACCATTTGGCTCACAGGATCAAACAAAAATTTATTTTCTATATTCTGGGTTGTCGGGAATACCCCTACTAGCGTGTTTTCCGCCGAGACCGACAATCTTGGCAGTATAATTTTACACAAAGTCCACTCTTTCTTCTTTTCTTTTCCTTTTTCGCCAGTAGTTTTAATGAGCGCATCAGCATGGCTGCTCGCTGAATGCGTCGAGTGGTCGCCGGTTGAAGCCCACTCTCTTATCACCATCACCGACCAATATTGGGGGTATCCTTCTAAATCCTGATAAATACTTAATTCATAAATTTTTTTTTATTTCCAAATCAGCTTTGAAATTGGGGCCGGGCATTTAATAAAGTTTATGTTATATTTTACATTTAACACGACGCGACGACTCATATTAAAGGTAAGGGAAGGTTTACTAAATTTTTTATTCAATTATATAATTTTAGTTTCTCGTTTCACTACAATATGTTTTAACATTTGGAATAGTGATTTAATTTCTAGGTCAAAATTTACAAAGGTGTTTTTAAGCGGAACGAAATAGTTTTTCAAAAACTGTTGTGTGATCTCTCTGTTTTCGTTTAGAAAACTTAATTTGTACAGGGAAAAAAGTTTAATCTAAATTTTTAAAGATTGGGATTTAATTAAAATAAAAAAATTGGTACTTTAACCTTTAGATATAGGTATATAATTAATTATTTAATGTTTTATAAACTACAATCTATAATAAACCAAAATCAAACCACGATACAGTTCATTTACGTTGTCCAAACAACAAGTGCTCTAGATAATGGATAGTTTCCGCTGATTTTCCCATGAACTGTTTATAACATTCGGGTAGCAATACTAAACATATAAAGTTTGCATATCAACTGTAACGTAATGAATTTCTTTTGGTTAATAATTGTTTTAATAGAAACGTATAACTGTAACGCAGCCCAAGATATGAATATCTTCTCCAAGGTATGTGAATATAATTATTTTTACAAAATCAGCGCATATATTCAAATTTATAAATAACTAATTAAATTAATTTTACTAGTTCTATCAAAAAGACTACAAAGTAAAATTTGAAAGAATAGGATTACTAAATTATAGTAAGGAAATGTTCAGTTACGCCAATTGCGTCACTTTTAAATATAATCGTACCACGCCTGGTTTTAATATTACACTAAAGATGGCCAAGGACATAGATGAAGATCTAGAGGTAAAATTTATTAATTTTGCCATTATATACAAAATAATTAAGCCATTCTTTTTTAGTTACTTATACAAGGATACAAATTTCTGAGTAACGAATATCGTGTGTTTCCCATTCACTTTCAATCAAGCTACAAATTTGCGTTCAAATGGAATGTCGTTGGTGTAGAACAACTAACTAAAAATGGAAATTTTCCGTCTGAATCCATTTTAAAAAGTACATTTAACAATATTAACTTAAAAATAAGTAATTATCGTTTAAGATAATAATAATTTAATTTCAGGGTGAAACATACGCTGCTTACAATTTTTATCCTGACGAATCTCATTTGCCTCCGTTCATACCAAATGGAGATTTCAAAATAGAGGTGTTGTACATGAGCAAAAATAAAAATATATTAACTTTTATTGTTTGCTAAAAGTTTATCGACCGATATATCCATAGTAATTAATATGTTTATGAATTGTATTTTGTTCTATTATTGTTGTGCTATCATAAATAACCTAAAAAGAAGACTTGTACAGTCAAAAGGGTACCTATTCACTTTCAGCGCTTTATTGGATTAATTCAAATTTAGTTAATTACAATTTTTCTTGCACTGTGTATGTTTTTAAATTTGAAATAAAAATTAAATACAAAATAATTAATGTTTAATTTTTCGAGTTTCATTGATGTTGACACAAAAATCAAAAGTTTTAGTTTTACTAAAATGTGTCATTTCATGTCATAAATATTTAATCAAGAATTTAATTCTTGATTGAAAAGAATTGAAAGATTGGAAATTTTTTTGCTAAATTAGACAGAGAAGACAATACCAATCCAACAGTAGCTGCCTCTATTCCATTTTATGTCTGTTTATTGATAAATAACTTCAAGAAGAATTATTCAGTAGGCAGTAATTGCGAAAATAATGAAAGAAATATTTTAATAAACAAAATATTGGTCCTAATTTAACAATCATTTTAGGTTATTAAACAAATTAATGAAATTATATATATTATTAACCTTTGAAATTAATATTTGATTCAAATTTTTTAAAATTAAAAGGTTAAATGAACAATAAAACAAAACATTATTTATAAGCTTTCAGCAATGGTTACTGCTGTCATCAGACGTTTAATAAACGTAACCATTAGTTACCGACAGCTTTAACCATTGCTGAAAGCTTACAATTAATGTTTCGTTTTATTGTTTATTTAACCTCCTAATTTTAAAAAATTGAATTAAATATTAAACAAATTAATGCTACGTTTAAACTCCATTCCAAGAAAAACCAATTAATAATTTATATTGGGTGATCTTTCGCCGCCAGGTTAGTAGTTGTTTGCAGATTCCTTGAGTTTTGATATTTAATAAAATATCAAAAACTAATCATATTTATGTTTTTCTTGCCTCTTTTTGTGAATTTAGATAAACTTTAGAGGTTAAAAGTTATCTAAAAAGAAAACCATTCTATTCATACTTAATGTGTACTAATTCTAGATTTATGAAATTTCTAATTAACTAAAGTGCTGACTGCAAGAGTGTTGACTAGTCACGAGTTGGTTTATGAATTTGACAGTTACACAGTTCAGATTATATTTGTTTTCCTCACGAACTGTGTTTTTGATTATTTAAAAGATATTGAGAGGTTTGTTTGACCATCACGATTCTACGCCCAGATAAAAAAATGCAAGTATTTGGTTTGGTGGTTTTGAATTTAAAGAATTTGGGCGTAAAATTCAAATTCGTATTACATTTGTTGCCGAAGACCAGGATATAGTCGTTTTTTTTAAATAAACACAGTAGTGGAAAAATGTTTTATATATTGTCATGTTGGCAATTTAAAAAACTAAGATAAATAACCTTAATAAAGAAAATAGCATCTTCGGGTTAAAACCTGCAGCTACGGTGGATAAAGTTGTAACCTCGGATGGAACTTTTTGTGTAACGGGTTGATAATATTTGGCATGTAGCAGTTATAATAGGTTCATGGAATGCCATTAGAGCCATTTTAAATACAAAATTTCATTTCATAAGCTGTCGAGAGCAGTTAGCATTCTAAAATTAAATTTCATCCTACGGGTATCACAGATCAAAGTTGGAATTGTTTTGCATATTCAATAGCAGCGTCCACATTTCTTGGCACTTTTGCAAATGAATCCAAAATCCAAAAGATTCAAATAAGGCTAAAATGAGCAAAAGAAAATTTCATCCTTCGGAAAACCTAAAAAGAGAGATTTAGATAACATAAAAAATTGTAATTGGATCATAAGGCATACCAAAAGAAGCGTATTAATTTGTAGAACGATTTGCTATCCAAGTGAGGATGGTAGATGCAAAATTGAATCTTCTACATTGAAAAATGTGAAATTGTAACCTGCAAATATGTCAAAATTTTAGATTTAGTAATAAAATTGTTAATAGGATAAGGATTTAAGTGAGATTAGTAGTGAAGGATGAGGTATTAAAAACTAAGTGTTATGCAAGTGGTTAGGATAGACAAGGTGTAAGAAAATTAACATGGGGTGCAAAGAAAGAATTCGTACTTTGACAGTCGATTATGAAGAAACCGCTGTAGTTAGAATTTTTCTAACAATTTTGTGAGCAACGGCTTTGAAGACTTTAATTTTCGTGAAAGTTTCATAGACATCCGTTTGATAAGATTACCCAGCCAATAGGAATCGAGCATTGATGGAAAACCAGATATAAACAAATGAATTTTTCCAAATTTATGTGCCTCTCGATGCGAAAAATACGTTTAGTCGACCCATTTCACTAGTCCAGTGAACATGTAAAAATTTTGCTCCTGAAAAATTAAAAAAATGAACGATAACCTATAAAATAATTTTTCGACATGCAATGTACAATTATTAGTGACGCTACGGATATTTTATATAATAAAAAGTGAATTTCAAGAAAGTGCATCGGAGAAAAAGAAAATAAAATAAAATTTCGTATTTACCTGTGGAAATGGTACAGAACAACCACAACGACACTTCGTTTTGGTGCCACTGCATATCGAAGAGGAGTCAATGACCTGGTTTAAACAGCTGCGATACACACGGGTTAGTTTTAGCATAATTTCGACTCGAAGCATAAATTTTTGCACCATTTAGATTTATTTAGCTTTAAGTAATTTTAATTTCACATGATCACTTGCTTTATTAGTTTTAAGTCTACACTTTTCAAACACTCACACTTAGAAGTTTATAGCTCAATACACCAACAAAGAATGAATTCATTGTAACTTGAGATGTTGGTGACATCTATAATCATTTGTAAAATATTCAATCTAATACAAACTTTAGCACAAAAGGTCAAGAATTGTGGCAGTTTATTTAAAATTTCAAAACAAGTTTATTTATTAACAGGAACAAAGTTTTATTCAAGATTCCAGTCCGAATAGTAAAAGTAAGTACATGCAGGGTAACAAATTTTATCTACCATTTAGCTGGTTCATTTTGCACCATTTAGATTTATTTAGCTTTAAGTAATTTTAATTTCAAATGATACTTGCTTTATTAGTTTTAAGTCTACACTTTTCAAACACTCACACTTAGAAGTTTATAGCTCAATACACCAACAAAGAATGAATTCATTGTAACTTGGAGATGTTGGTGACATCTATAATCATTTGTAAAATATTCAATCTAATACAAACTTTAGCACAAAAGGTCAAGATTTGTGGCAGTTTATTTAAAATTTCAAAACAATTTATTCATTAACAGGAACAAAGTTTTATTCAAGATTCCAGTCCGAATAGTAAAAGTAAGTACATGCAAGGTAACAAATTTTCACCATTTAGGGTATTGTATTTGCGATTTAGTATTTGTCATTACAGAATTCTTAAATTATTTTACAAAGCAACTATTTCATTACAATAACTTATGAAATTTAAGATAGAAGAAGATTAAGCTGAATTGCAGATGGGTGTCTAATATGGTAAATAGGTCAATTAATAAAGATTAACTCAGTGTGGCAAGCTATAAAATAACTTATTTAGAACATTCGCGTGCATGTAAGTGTTGTCAAAACAGAATTACCATTAGGGTCATTGTATTTGGATTATTGCTGGTAAAATTTTCACCAATTATTTACAAGAGCGAATTAGCCATTATATAAATTATGAAGATGAAAAGTTGCAAGCTACATTCGCCATTCGGCCTGATTGCGTCATTGTAAGAGATCCATGTGTAAGTAAAGTTAAATAACGTTTGTTAACTTATTCCTTGGCGTGCTCGTTAAAGCGGCATTCACGTAGGTATTGTATTTGGATGGTAGTTGCATGGTAAGAATTCTTCCACAGATTTTTACACAGGCGAACTAGCCATTCACATAAACTTATGAATTGATGGAAAATTAAGCGAATGGCTTTCAAGTCACCGCTTCGGCTATTGGTGCTTGTAAGAGATCTTCTTACCTGTGATTAAAAGTTAAAAGTTTGTTAACATTTCCGTCAGTCGTTCAAGCAGATTCACATGTTGTATTTGGAAATGGTAGTTTGTAAAATTCTTTCAAGATTTTCAAAACAGAATTAGGTTATGTATTATAAATATGAAGTGACAGTCGCAACATCAAGTCGACACCTTTCGCGCCGCTGATTGGCGCTTGTAAGGATTTTTACCCTGTGTATTGTAAAAGTTAAGTTTGTTAACTTTTCCGGCAGGCCGTTAAACTGCATTCAAATAGATTGTATGGATAGGTTAGTTATGTAGAATACGTCCAAGAGTTAAAACAAGCGACAGCCTTCCATAAATCATGGTATTGTAAAGTCAATAATTTGTAACTTTTCGGGGTGTTACAATCATTAGATAATAATGTAAGGTATTTAAGAAATAGGAAGATATAAATAAGTTTAATAATAGAAGTGTTCAATAACTATAATTAGTAATAAATAAATATAATAATAATAAAATAAATATAATACATAATATATAATAAATATAATATAAATATAATATAAATATAATATAATATAAATAATAATAATATAATATAATAATAAATATAATATAAATAATTAATATAAATATAATATAAATATAATATAATAATATAAATATAATATAAATATAATATAAATATAATATAAATATAATATAAATATAATATAAATATAATATAAATATAAAAATAAATATATAATATATAATATAATATAAATATAATATAAATATAATATAAATATAATATAAATATAATATAAATATATAATATAATATAATATAATATAAATATAATATAAATATAATAATAAATATATATATAAATATAATATAATATATAATATAAATATAATATAAATATAATATAAATATAATATAAATATAATATAAATATAATAAATATAATAAATATAATATAATAATAAATAATAAATATAAATATAAAAATAAATATAATATAAATATAATATAAATATAATATAAATATAATATAAATATAATAAAATATAATATAAAAAATAATATAAATATAATATAAATATAATATAAATATAATAATAAATATAATATAAATATAATATAAATATAATATAAATAAATATAAATATAATATAAATATAATAAAATAAATATAATATAAATATAATATAAATAATTAATATAAATAATAATATAAATAAATAATATAATATATAATATAAATATAATATAAATATAATATAAATAATAATAATAAATATAATAAATAAATAATAATATAAATATAATATAAATATAATATAAATATAATATAAATATAATATAAATATAATATAAATATAATATAAATATAATATAAATATAATATAAATATAATATATAAATATAAATAAATATAATATAAATATAATATAAATATAATATAAATATAATATAAATATAATATAATATAATATAAATATAATATAATATAATAAAAATATAATATAAATATAATATAAATATAATATAAATATAAAAATAATATAATAAATAATAAATATAATATAAATATAATATAAATATAATATAAATATAATATAAATATAATATAAATATAATATAAATATAATATAAATATAATATAAATATAATATAAATATAATATAAATATAATATAAATATAATAAATAAATACAAATACAATACAAATACAATACAAATACAATACAAATACAATACAATAAAAAACCAAAACTTTTCATTTTTGTGTCAACATCAATGAAACTCGAAAAATTAAACATTAATTATTTTGTATTTAATTTTTATTTCAAATTTAAAAACATACACAGTGCAAGAAAAATTGTAATTAACTAAATTTGAATTAATCCAATAAAGTGCTGAAAGTGAATAGGTACCCTTTTGACTGTACAAGTCTTCCTTTTTAAGTTATTTATGATAGCACAACAATAATAGAACAAAATACAATCTATAAACATATTAATTACTATGGATATATCGGCCGATAAACTTTTAGTAAACAATAAACAGTTAATATATTTTTTATACAAACGTCAAAAAAAGACGACATTTATGCATCACTATCGATACGCGAAGTGTATCTTTTTTTAATATAACAAAAAAAGTGGTGGAAATCATTTTTTCACCGTGAAAAAAAAATATTTTTTCACGCGTTAAAAAAAACTTGACGATTCAGATACGAAAATAGGAATCTAATATTGTATTCAAAATTTAATCAAATTTAATAAAATCTTACAAATAAAAATTAATCGAACAATTGGAACAATCTTGTATATTAATTCTAGAGTGTCCCAGAGAAGTATTTATAGATGATTGGTTGCCGTAGGTTTTCTCACACACCTCATCACACACGTTTTTCTTCCCCCCAGAAGTGCAGATCTTGTTGTCAAGAACTTCGTCAGTGGCGTTCCTTTGAGAAGTGGAGGGTTGACAGTTTGCAATCTTATTCGAAATGCTAATTTTGTTGTTCAAACTGTCTTCTAAATAACTCTCGGCTACAGCAGTACTTTTCCACCCTCCGTGGCGCTTAATAGATGTCATATTACCTCCCGCATTGGCCAAAAGAGTGGCAGAGGTTCGCCTAAAACAATGGCCAGTGTATTGCTTAAACAATTCCTTTCCAAGCCATTTAGCGATCAAACTGGGAATTTCTCCAATTGTATTGATTCCAACATGTTGATTAACACACTTGCCGTTATTATATTTCAAGAATAATCGATGACTTGAAGTATGAGTCGGTCGCAAAGCCCTGTACTTCCGATATATCTCAATATGTTGTCCATTTGATACGGTAAAAGTACGTTCAGAATGAGTTTTTGTATCTGGAATTTTCACAATTAACACAGAGCCTACATCTTCTATGTCATCGATTGTTAATTTTACTAACTCTTCTCGACGACAAGCCCCACTTATGCCCAAAATAAGCACAACCTGCAATACATTAAATTTAGCTTCATATAAAATGAATATAATTAAATACCAGTACCTTCTTAAATAAATTTGTTTCATCGTCGGCTTCTACTATAAATTTAGCAATATCTTCTTCTGTTAAAACTCTTGATTTCTTCCCTCTATAACCAACTGATTTATTTTTGAGATAAGGCACCAATTTTGGAAATTTTCGGACGTCGATGTTTTCCTTTACATTCAGTGTTGCTTTCAGCATTGAAAAGTAGACCACAATGTGGGCGGTTTCATTTTGTAGACTTTTCTTCTAAATAAGCTAAAAGCACTTTCTCCGATATCTTTACCACATTCTTTGTTGCACACCATTCGCGAAATTTAATATACGTATTCTCATACTGCACTTTTGATTTGGCAGGTAACAGATTTGAAATTGCGGCATTTGCAGTTTCTATTACCTCTGGCGGAGTATCGCTTTCACTGCTATAGTCCATCACTTCGAAAAGTGTGAATTATGTAAATTATGTAATGCGTGGAATTATTACAAAATTATAAATTGTAACTGAATTAATAACAAACAATTGCGCGTTTCCTAAGTTACAATGTTATCATAAAAACCGATAATTTGATTTTATTTTTATAATAATAATCAAAATTTACTTCAATTAAATCAATTCAATTAATTAATTTTTGACGTTGTATAAAATATTGTTTAGAGTGGCGCAAAATAGTGTTTAATGGCACTTTCGAATGAATTTTTGTCTCGACCTGACGGTCTCGCCAAAAAATTTACATTCTCAAGTGCCATTCAAAAAACACTAATTTTGCGCCCTAAATACAAAAATAACTATTATTTTGCTCATGTACAACACCTCTATTTTGTAATTTCCATTTGGTATGAACGGAGGCAAATAAGATTCGTCAGGATAAAAATTGTAAGCAGCGTATGTTTCACCCTGAAATTAAATTATTACTTTCTTAAACGATAATTACTTATTTTTTTAAAATAGTGTTAATGTACTTTTTTTAAAATGGATTCAGAAGGAAAGTTTCAATTTTTAGTTAGTTGTTCTACACCAACGACATTCCATTTGAACGCAAATTTGTAGCTTGATTGAAAGTAAATGGGAAACACACGATATTCGTTACTCAGAAATTTGTATCCTTGTATAAGTAACTAAAAAAAGAATGGCTTAATTATTTTGTATATAATGGCAAAATTAATAAATTTTACCTCTAGATCTTCATTTATGTCCTTGGCAACCGTTAATGTAACATTAACACCGGGCGTCGTGCGATTGTATTTATAAGTGACACAATTAGCGTAACTGAACATTTCCTTACTATAATTTAGAAATCCTATTCTTTCAAATTTTACTTTGTAGTCTCTTTGATGGAACTAGTAAAATTGATTTAATTAGTTATTTATTAAGTTGAATATATGAGCTGATTTTGTAAAAATAATTATATTCACATACCTTGGAGAAGATATTTATATCTTGGGCTGCGTTACAGTTATACCTTTCTATTAAAATAATTATTAACCAAAAAAAGTTCATTACGTTACAGTTGATATGCAAACTTTATATGTTTAGTATTGCTCCCGAATGTTATAAAAAGTTCATGGGAAAGTCAGCGGAAACTATCCATTATCTATAGCACTTGTTGTTTAGACAACGTAAATGGTCTGTATCGTAATTCGAGTTTGGTTTATAAAAACATTACATTAATAATACTTTGATATTATGTAGTACATCAACGAAAACAAAACAATTACATAACCGTTTTCTAGACGAAGCCCGGAGAGCTAGCGCTCAGGGGTCAGTTATCGAATAGCTCTTTTCACTTAAGATCATATTTGTAACTTTTGACCTAGAGATCAAATTACAATTTCAAATATTAAAACATTCATTTTTTTCAAAATTGCGATTTCAATTGACGTTTATCAAAAACAAAATACAGAAGATAGATCACTAAAAGCTCGACTCCTAACCTTGATTATTTTTATTGATTATGATTATTTAAGCAATTTTTATAACAATTTCATCATATTAAATAGCTTAACCTCTTCTACTGAAACTATGAGTAAAACTCGTGGTGGTATATCGGACAACCACGAACCACACTCGTGTGATTTTTACGGTCTAATAATTATCTAATTTAAATTTTTTTAAGAAATTCTTGTTATATGACATTAGAAATGTTTTGTATCACGTTACGTCTTTTCATGTTTTCTAACGATCTTCTGAACGCCTCCCAAACCTCCTTCACGCACACACTCTACTTCATTTGTATTTATAGCGTTCGAAATTTCTCTTTTAATATACCGAGGTGAGCAAAATAAACTATAGAAACTTAAAATTGAACAAATTTAATATAGCGGCAATTTGAATATACTTAAATAATATGTTTGTAATAATAAATGTAATAACTTTAACTTGATTTGCGAATCAAGTTAACCAACTTTGGTTGCCTAAGCACAACGACACTCAAGTAAGTGAACAAAATTAAAATTAACAGAGAGAGAGCAAACAGTGCAGGATCAATAAAAGAATATTTCAAAAGGGGCAGAGAAGAAATAGATACAAGTAAAGAGGAAGAAGAGGCATTCCGAAGAAGTAAAAAGACACCCAAGTCACCAATTAAAATAGCAGCAGGGGCAGACACGGGGGAAAGCATGAATGAACTGAAGCAAATGATTGCGGGATTGGCGAAAATGGTGGCCGATGGCAATAACACAAATGTAGAAATTAAAGAAAAACTGAATACAATGAAATCGAACTAAAATACGAAAGTACGTGAAATTGAGCATGAGATGGAAGATTTAGCAATGAAAGCTAACAAACAGGAAGAAAGAATAGAACACCTAGAGAAACAACTGGAGAAGTGTAAGAGGGAAAAAAGAAGAGAGAATATAGTAATAAAAAATTTAACAATAGATGGAACTGTAACCCCTGCAAAAGTCGAAGAGTTTCTGAGCAATAACTTGCGGGTAAGAGTTGAGGTTCTAGATGCTTTCAAAGTCGGAAAAGCAACAGAAAGTCAGGTGGTTGTGGCAAAGTTAAAAAATTTCACGCAGAAGAAACTGATAATGGAAAATAAGAGTAAACTGAAGGGGGTTAAGACGTACATTGATAGCGACTTGACGGTGAAAGAGATGCAAATACAGAGTAAGATAAGACAATTGGCAAAGAGCGAAACGGAGAAAGGAAACAGTGCTAGAACGGAATATCAAAAATTAATAGTGAACGGAAAAACCTACCAATAGAAGGATAGGGGGAAACAATGGGACAAAGCACTGAACCCCCAAAAAAAAGACGAATCGGGGGGGAATACAAAAAACTAACAAGAACAGACCCGGACAGTCGCATTACGCCGACACATGCAATAAAAACATACATTGAGAAGGAAAAAAAGAATAACTGATGATATGGGTAGTAAATCTACAGGGAGGAAGAGGAATAGACGCGAAGGAAAAGCATTATAAAAATAGGTACATGGAACGTAAGAACACTGTTGAAACCGGGAAAGTTGAATGAAGTGGCGGGAGAATTGAGAAGGTATACAGTCGAAGTGGCAGCGCTACAGGAGGTGAGATGGAGTGGTGAGGGGGAAATAGCAAAAAAAGAATACACGTTTTTCTACTCTGGGGAAAAGACACAGGGAAGAAATGAAACAGGATTTATCGTATCAAAGAAAGTACTGGGAAACGTAATGATATTTAAACCAATAAGCGGAAGAATATCATATTTGAGATTAAAAGCAAAGAAACACTTGTCCATTGTAAACGGATACGCAGCAACAGAAGAAAGCGAAAAGACTGAAAAGGATAAATTTTACGAAGAGCTAGAGGAGGTGTGTGAAACCACCCCATTAATTATATTCCCTAGTAAAGTCAGCTTGGCTTCAGCTAAGTTGATTCCAACATCCGAATACGGATAGGCACCGAAAGAAGAAATTTAATCACCAGAAACTACATAAAATAACCTGGTGTGGCCAGGGGAAATGGCAGTGTCAGTAATCAAATTGACCATGTAATGATTTCTAAAAGAAGAGAAATGTGATACTAGATGTAAGATCATACAGAGGAGCGAATGCGGACACTGATCATTTTCTGGTAATCGCAAAGATCAAACAAGGTGTACTGAGCTTCAAGAGCCCCAACCAAGGGCACAAGAGAATAGCAACAGAAGAACTGAATAAAAGCAAAACAAGGAAACAATATGAAGAAAGAATGGAGAAGGAGATGTCAAACAAAGAAAGATCCGATGATATGGAACTCGAATGGAAGAATATCGCAGAAGGAATCATGTCATGTGCGAGGAAGAGCTAGGATACAGACAGAGAAGAAGACACAAAGAATGGTTCGATGATGAATGCGCAGCAACCAGCAGAATAAAAAATGAGGCAAGAGAACAATGGTTGAGAACTGGAAGGCAGGAAGACAGAAATAGCTATAGAGATGAGGTAAATAAAGTCAACAAACTGTACAGAAGGAAGAGGAACGGTTGGATGGAAAAGCAAATGGAGGAAATAAAAAAAAACAATAATATTAAAAAATCGAGAGTGTTCTATCAAAAGATAAGAAATCAAAAGATCACATGCAATATAAAAGCAAGAGGAATGAAAATGAACAAGGAACAATCGAGTATAACACAAAAGTAATCGAGCAGATATGGACAAGACATTTTCAAAGGTTATTGAACAGTGAGGATGAGGAATCTGTAGAGATCGGTGAAGAGGTAGTAGATGATGAAACCAAAGAAGCTACTCCAAACAATACAGAAATCTGTTACGGATAATTTAGTCGGCGCACACACCTGTAACAAAAAGCCTAAAAGTGCCGGACTAAGCTCGCCGCGAAGGTCGGGGTTGAACGAAAAATTAATTTTGAAATGTGCGTGCGCCCAAAAAGGTAAAAGGTGGTCGAAATCGCGATAGTCTACAATACATGAAAAAAAAATAATACCAGGGCGCCACTAGTGTAGTCTTAGGATATCGGTGTAAACCTGTACCGTACACTAGACCGGTACAATCCTTAAAAAAAAATGGGATACTTGAATTCGAAAATTCCGCTTTATCTTGGCAAAACACAACTCCTCTGCGTAGCTTCACAAAGAAAGGATCTGTAAAATAATTATCAACACAAACACAAGTTTGGTAACATAACAACGTATAATATTTGACGAAAACACAGTATATAATACAAATAAGTTGGTACATAAAGACAACAACAAAAATAAATTGTATCATTTACAATTTAGAATAATTTCTAGGTGGAGTGCACTCGATATTAATATTTTTGAAATTGACGGTTATAAAGTTTATTCTTAAAATTAAAATTTACTAAGTTAAATAAACATAAAATATCCACTTGACATTTATTATTTTTAAATTGACAGTTCTTCAAACTTACTCGGTTAAGTCCAACGACTGCAGATGGCGTTCGTGGTTTTAAATTCGGAATAAATTACTGTTCAAACAAAAGTGACAAAACGAAGATAAACACTCGCAAAACATAAAAAATGACGGTAGGTAAACACTTGATGCACAGTTGTCACAAAATTAAATGGCGTAAATAACTGACCTTTAATACAGTGGATCCTCAGCAACGCAAAAAGTTGGTTTTGCATCGGTAACGGATTCGAATCTTATCTTACTGATGGTAGGTGGGGTCATTGACTTGTTAAAAATGGTGGAGACGTTGAATCATTTTGGTACCTTTGCTGAACACGGTGATGAAGTGGTTTTTCCCCAATAGCGGGTTTGTTCCCAAACACGGAACGACACAGAACGATTTGGCGTGGGTAAACAGGTGTATTAGCCTAATACACACGGTAATTCAATAAAAACGACACTTAAAACTTGTTGGCACTCGGTTCTGTATAAATAACATGACTTCACCGGTCAACTTCTACCAAAACTAACTAAAAAGTCAGCTGTCTCCCAAATTACGAGTTCTCTTGTTGCTGGTTACTATTCGACTCTCATGTTTTTCGAGAGAAGGGACTAGCATTTGCACGCTTGGGCCAATCGGATGGCAGCTATACTGGCAGCTGTGCTTGCAGCTGCTACGAGCACGTTTCATCTTGTACGAAGTTGCTCAAGGCTGTCTAGCAAAACGGCACGTGGTGGTAGATAAGATTTCAAATATGAACTCAAAACTTCCTTCACGGAATAAAAATTGAACGACCATGAAATTTAAATATTCAACTGACATTAAACTAACTGAATTAATCTGAAATTTTAAAACTCCTCGAGTTTGTGACTAAATTTTCATTAAGGGCACCGTGCATTACCCTGGGGAAATGAAATCACGTGACAAATCATAGAGACGATAAACAAAATAAAGAACGGTAAGGCTCCAGGAGTGGATGGTATGGACGTGGAGCTTATAAAATATGGAGGGGAACTGGTGAAGGAGAGAATATGTGAGATAATTAGAAGAATATGGGAAGAAGAAAGAATGCCAGAAGAATGGAACATAGGTGAAATAGTCACAATGAGAAAGAAAGGTAGCGCCGACGAATGTTCGAATTATAGAGGCATCACGTTGTTAAACTCAGCGTATAAGGTGTTAACGGCTCTATTGCACAGCAGATTGACCAGGTACACAAACGATAACATGAGTGAATGTCAATATGGTTTTATGAAAGGGCGATCCACAGTGGATGCGATTCATGTGCTTAAACAAACAATAGAGAAGTGCCATGAACATGACATTGACCTGCATTTGTTGTTCGTAGACTACCAGCAAGCTTTTGATAAAGTAAGCAGAAAAGAACTATACAACATTCTAAAAGAAATGCTACCGGGGAAACTACAAAGATTAATCAAGATGACAATGAAGAACACCAAGGTAAGCGTCAGAACATCGGCAGGTAGAACAGCACCTTTTGAAATAAACAGCGGTGTTAGACAGGGCGATGCGCTGTCGGCAGCTCTGTTCAACCTAGTGATAAATAAGATAGTTAGAGACACCAAATGCGAGGGTCTGATAACAAACAAAGAAGTACAGATAATCGCGTACGCCGATGACATTGTCATTATATCGAGATTACTGAAGAGGATGCTTGAGATATTCAGAGAAATGGCAAAAGCAGTAAAAAAATGGGACTTATAGTGAATGGCATGAAGACGAAGTATATGAAATGTGATAGAAACAAAGCGCACATAAGAAGAAGCTTGTGAATAAAACGATCAAAGCCACGTCTTGTCAAGGTTAGCGATTAGAAAAAACCTCTTAGCATACGGAACACATTTTATTTATTGTGCGATAATTTTACATATAATATTTTTTTTAAATAGAGCCAGGTTAAATAATTTTACAGAAGGAATAACAATTTAAACAACAATATACCTAATAACAAAATAGAAGCAATATAAATAATGAAACTTCATTAACATCAATTTTGCATAGGAGTTAACATGTTAAGAATAATTAATACTAATTTATTGGCCGATAAATTTTAATCAAACCATAACTTGATATTATATTTTTATTTTTATACAAAGTCAACATTACTACTTTGTAGTCGCCATTTGGAATCAGTGGTGGCAACTTGGATTCTTCAGGGTAAAAATTGTAAGCAACGTATGTTTCACCCTAAAATTAAATTATTACTTTCTTAAACGATAATTACTTATTTGTTTAAGTTAGTGTTAAATGTACTTTTTTAAAAATGGATTCAGAAGTAAAATTTCCTTTTTTAGTTAGTTGTTTTATACCAACGGCATTCCATTTGAACGCAAATTTGTAGCTTGATTGAAAGTGAACGGGAAACACGCGATATTCGTTACTCAAAAATTTATATCCTTGTATAAGTAACTAGAAAAAATAATTGTAAATAATAACAAAAATATTATCTAAAGCAATAAATCTTACAACTAGGTCTTCATCTATGTCCTTGGCCATCTTTAATGTAATATTAAAAACGGTCGTGGTACGATTGTATTTAAAAGTGACACAATTAGCGTAATTGAATATTTCCTTACTATAATTTAGTATTCCCATTCTCTCAAATTTTACTTTGTAGTCTTTTTGATGGAACTAAAATTGATTTAATTACTTATTTATAAAATAGAATATAAAAAACTCGTGCGCTAATTCTGTAAAAATAATTGTAATCACATACCTTGGAGAAGATGTTTATATCTTGGGCTGCGTTACAGTTATACATTTTCATTAAAACAATTATTAACCAAAACAAAGTCATTGCGTTGCAGATGATATACTACAAACTATGATATGTTTAGTATACCTACTGGAATATTATAAAAAGTTAATGTAAAAATCAGCGGAAGTTATCCATTACCTATATATGAATTGTTTTTTCGACAAAGTAAATGGACTGTGTATTGATTGAAACTATTTCGTTCCGCTTAAAATTAACTGTGTAACTTTGGACTTGGTAATCAAATTACAATTACAAATATTAAAACATATATTTTTTTCAAAATTGGAATTTTAATTCACGCTTATCAAAAACAAAATTAAAAAGATAGATCACTAAAAACTCTATTCGTAACCTTAATTAGATTATAGTATTTTATTGGGGTATCCGTGTCAAAGATACATCTAGAGACCTAGTCAGATAACTTGAAAATTCTTTCGTCGCCCATCAACCATCAAGTTTTTATTTACCAACTTATTTTCAATTTTCAAACGGCGGCTCTTATGCCTTTGGTTTTAATTTTTATCTTTTTTCTTTCCCTGATCCTTTTCCCATTCTCTTCTTCAAATTGTAAGTTTGCTTTATCATTATTTATTTTTCCATTTTCAAGAGTTTTCGCTCTTATTTAGATTTTTTGATTTGGGTCTGGGGTCTCCAGTTGCTTTTCCACTAGTGTTTTAGCGGTAATACCATATTATCACTTTTCCCTTCATTATCAGCGTGAGGTGGCTTATTTTTACTTGGTTTCCCTTTTCTTTTTCCGCTCTTACTCTTTCTCTTATTGCCTTCATTATTTTCCTCTCCATAATTGTAAGCTCCCTATATATATAAATATCACTTCCCATTAGCTTATGCTTGGATTTTAAAATTGCAATCCTATCACTCCAATCATTCAACTCGATAATGACTTTCTTCTTCCCTATCTTATACGGGGCGCAATTCGAATTACCGAAACGGGATTTTTACCATTTTTGAAGTGGATTATGAAAGATGACGGTCTAATTAGCGCATAAAAAAATAAAATTTGCGGTCGGTTCACACATTTTGGAAAAAAACGGCTTTAAAAATTAATTTAGAATCCAATTTTATCATTGGCTCTTTTGAAGTGTAACCCCGCCCCTCAAAATTGAAATAGGTTTTGGCGACAGTAAAAATGCCATAACCTCGCTTTTTACAACAAACAATGAAGGATGAGGGTCTAATTAACTAGTACAAAAATTAAATTTGTGTTCGGACAGCAAATTTAGGAAAAAAAATCACTTTTTCTGTGAATCCATTTTTTGATGTAGTTGCGCTGTCAAAACTCACTTTCCACACCTTGAAATCGCTTTGGGCGCTACAAGCAGTTTTGACAAGCGCTTTACTTACTAAAAACATCCCCCAAGTACTTCCAACTCGAAAAGTATGGAAGTTGACGCGACGGATCTCAGGAAGCTACTAGTATCTCCCCACCACTTCTTATTCTTCTGGTACTAATCCGTTATTGAATGTGGGCGACCATCATGGCAATTCTAACGTTGTCGGTTGTTGCTCGAAAAAGACCAGTTGTGGATGTACCAAACCATGTTCTAAGATTTTTAAGCCAGAATATCCTGCGCCGTCCTGGACTTCTTTTTCCAAATATATTGCCCTGCAGAACCAACTGTGGAAGTTCATATCTTTTCCCGTTTCTCATTATGTGGCCCAATTACTCCAGTTTTCAGATCTTTACCGTCTTAAGGATCTCCGTTTCTTTATCCATGCGCTGTAGCACATCTCTATTAGTTACATGTTCGACCCAAGATATTCTTAGTATGCGTCTATAAATCCACATCTCAAAAGCTTCCAACTTCTTGCTAGATGCCTCAGTTAGGGTCCACGCTTCTGCTCCGTACAATAACACCGGGAACACATAGCACCGCGCCACTCTCATCTTCATAGGTAAGTTAAGATCATGAC
>JARFIX010000477.1:0-51811 GCA_036346125.1 Lycocerus yunnanus | reverse complement strand
CTAAATTGTTTATTTGAGAATTTCAAATTTACAACTTCAAATTGAAGTATAGTTAATAACTTGAAATTATTAATTCTAAATTGTTTATTTGAGAATTTCAAATTCAAAACTTCAAATTAAAGTATAGGTAACAATTTGTAATTATTAATTCTAAATTGTTTATTTGAGAATTACAAATTCACAACTTCAAATTGAAGTATAGTGAACAATTTGTAATTATTACTTCTAAATTGTTTATTTGAGAATTTCAAATTTACAACTTCAAATTGAAGTATAGTTAACAATTTGTAATTTTCAGTTCTAAATTATTTATTTGAGAATTTCAAATTCACAACTTCAAATTGAAGTATAGTTAACAATTTGTAATTATTACTTCTAAATTGTTTATTTGAGAATTTCAGATTCACAACTTCAAATTGAAGTATAGTTAACAATTTGTACTTATCAGTTCTAAATTGTTTATTTGAGAATTTCAAATTCACAACTTCAAATTGAAGTATAGTTAACAATTTGTAATTATCAGTTCTAATTTGTTTATTTGAGAATTTCAAATTCACAACTTCAAATTGAAGTATAGTTAACAATTTGTAATTATTAATTCTCAATTGTTTATTTGAGAATTTCAAATTGTTACGAAAATCTAACGCTTTCGACAAATTTCTTATTCCTAAATTTAAAATTATTTTTAATAATTTTGCATTCAATAATTTTACAAAATTATTTGAGTTTAAATTGAATATTTAGGATTTTTATCGTCGAACCTTGAGAAATTTTGATATTACCACCACATGCGGTGCGCTGGAGCCCGAGCGCAGGCGTAGTAGAGATAAGAACGTCGGGCGAGTCCAAGTAGAAAGTCTAGCGCGGGTTTCAAGTAGGAAAGACGTGTTTTGAAAAATTGTGAAGACAATTTTTAACAGTCGCTAGATGAGAGTGTCACAACCTACGGTAGTGGGTAAATAATCGTTGGACGCATTTTGGTTTCCGATCGCGTGGGCGGATCATTTCCATATGGAAAGTGGAAACGAATTATGGTGAAAATTTTGATCTGGTTTAACGCGCCATATTGACAGCTGATTGTCTCGTCGTGCGCAAATCGCTGCGAAACCCTGTTCGTGTTTGCGCAATGTGTTTACGATCTACGTCACGTAATAGTAAATTATTTACACCAAGTTTTCCTGTTACGATCGCGGTAGTAAATTTTATTTGGATTTTACCACGACGGCTATTGATGGTGTTTGCCATCAGTACACTCGATCTTTCCTTTGTTTTCACCGAGGTTCCAAGGAAGAACATTCAAGTGCACCTTCGTCTGGAGGAGATCGTCTGGCAGCTGGTACCATCTCGATTGGAAGCATCTCTTCAAGTGTCTTGCGTAGTGTGTAGTGCATCAATTTGTGCGGGGTTCAGATCCATAAGGATTAGTAAGCAGTTTTCAAGGGTCCAACCTGTCGAAGTCAACTACTGTAAACTTACGTTTGTGCAAACGGGTAAGTCATTTTTAATCACCTTTGTGAACTGCATTGCCTCCGCTTCAGTTGTTTTGAGGATCCGAAAGAATCGGATCGATAGTACTAAGTACGCACTGCGTGATACTGTCGATTTCAATCCTGCCAATTTGCAAGGGTTGGTGTTGTAATTATTTGATCTCAACGATCAACTGTTGATTTTTTAATAAAACTTTAATTGATTGTTCGACTGGGTTTTATTTTGGAGAATCCCAGAACCTAGACTCTGGCTCCGCTGGAATAACAGTTAGTTTTAACATCGAGGCTTTTCAAAAAAATAAATTTGTGAGAAAGGTTCTTGGCCCTTCCGGCAACTAATCTTTTCTTCACTGGCGCCCTTATACGTGTGGGCCGATTTGATAGGGTAATATCTCTAGAAAAAATACCAGTAGCGTTGAACAACATAAAGGAAACCCAAAAAATTTTGTTTTGGATGTGTTTTGTTTACTAACCCTTGCAATTGGTTCCGGGGTTATTAGTTGCTTGTTTTCTGCGACGAAGGTGTGCATTTTTTTGTCAAAAACAACAATTTTAAAAAGATCGAGTGAACAAGTGACCACTCAAATACGGGTGTTTCAAATTGTTCGATTTATATTTTACAGTGTATTAGTTTTTGCACTGCAGTTTAATATTACATTCGTAACAATCACTTGGTGTATTACTGTGACGGCTTTTAAATCAAATCACCATAACGTAAGAATAAATTGCAAAATTTATTTTTATTTAAGACGAAATATTTTCGTTGAATTAAATCGGGGTTTAATCGTTATCAACTTTACTGCAGCTGTTTATTTGATTGCGGTATAGTTTGTTTACATTTACAACGTTTATCTTTATCGCAAAAAAAGTTAAATTTTATTTTTGGGACACCTGCGTTTGTTTATTTACATTTTAGCAGGTTGATTTAAACAGGGCCGGTTTTAAAAAATTTTATACTTAAATTTTATTTTTATAAGTCGATTTTTTACATTTTAATTTTTAAAATTCTTTTGAATATGGGGACTATGTCGATGCGTTGTTAAGAGGGGAGATCGACGTTGACCTCCTGATGAGGGACGTTGATTTATCGCGAGAGCCTACTCACCTTTCTTCTCGCAAGAAATTATTACGAAACTTGATGCGTCGCGAGCGGTACGATTCGAAGCTGCGAGTGTATAAATACACCCCCGAAAATGTACCTGCTGAACTTGATTTTTGCAGGAAAGCAATTTTAGAGTTAGGAAGTCAGGTAGAACGGTTGGAACATACTTTTGATCCAAAAGTTTCTGCGGTGGTCTCCCACCGACTTTCTCACTACAGTAATCGGGTTAACGCTGTTCTAGGCGCAGGGTTTTTAGAGGGTAAGGACACTTTGATGTCCCAAATAATTTCTTTTAGCGATCGAGTCGAAAAGCTGATTAGCTCGGCTGAGGAAGCGGGCGAAGCTGCTGCGAATCAACCGCTGGAAGCGGCTGACGAATTCGACGAAATTGGGACTCCCCTCAGGAAGTCATCGGTTTTCCCAACAGCTGATAAATCTCCCGATCTCGCGACATTATTATCATCTCTGATCGTCAGTAACGATCGCAATCGTGACTATATTCCCATAACGAAGTGGAATATAACATTTGAGGGCAAAAGGACTTTAATTCGGTTTTCGATTTTGTCGAACGTACGAACGAATTATCCTTATCTCGAGGGGTTTCGGAGGATCAAATGTTTCGGCGAGCTATAGAATTTTTCCGTGGGAGGCTTTAACTTGGTATCGTGGGTTAGGACCACAAATTACTAATTGGCGGCAACTGATTGAAGCCCTAAAGCTTCGGTTTTTACCACTAGATTTTAATAGTGAGTATTTAGATCAGGTGCGTGCTCACAGGCAGTCATCCGGGGAGTCAGTTTGTAGCTACATAGAAGACATGTTAGCACGTTTCTCGCGTAGTGATCCTCGTCCCCCTGAGGCCGAACAACTCAGGGTGATTCGTAAAAATATGCTACCGAATGTTTCACTCGTTATGGGGTGTGGAAAATTCGACAATAAAGAAAGATTTATCGCTGAAGCGCAATCGGCGGAACGTATTGTTGAATGGACTGCGCTCGGTGCCGCAGCCAGCGTTGCTTCAGCGGCTATGCCTGTTCTGCTTCCGCAGTCGTACTACCAGTAAGCGATCCTCGCCCAGTTAAACCACCTGTTAGTCAACCTAAGAAACTCGAGCCTTCTTCCAACCGGAAAGCGTTCTTATGTTGGAATTGTGACTCGACTGATCACGATTTTCAGTTTTGCCTTAAACCCATGCGCATTTTTGCTTTTATGCGGTAAGAAGGGTGTCAAAACACCAGAATGTCCCAAGAATCATTCAAAAAACGTGCCCCGGCGTGGCGGCGCTCCGGCTCGTCGCTACTAAAAGCCATTAAAGCCGATGCATTGGGGTGGAAGGATTGGTTGGGTAAAATTAACGCATTTTGCGGATCAGCCACCACTACTTCTATCCTCTTTACTCATCCCAAGTCGGACGAACGTCCATATGTCAAATTAAACATCAAGGGGGTGCAACTTACAGCCTTGTTAGATTCTGGAGCTAATGTATCCATACTGGGTACAGAAGGACACTACCTCATTAATCAGTTAGATCTTCAGTATGTGAGGGGTACTAGTTTATCCTTGCGGTCTGCAGACGGTACGTCCCAAGATATAATCGGAAGTGCGGTATTGCCTATCACGATTAGCGGGGTCGACCGATCTTTAAATGTTTTAGTTTGCCGCAGCATCCATACATGCCTAACATTAGGGTAGATTTCTGTAAGCTTTTGGAATTCGGGCTGATTTTAGCGGCGACCAATTTTTTATTAAGGAAGTTAATTCCTTGGACGCCGTTAGGGAGGTCAGTGACCTCAGTATAGAACAACAAGTTGCGCTTTCCGCTATTAAGGATAAATTTAAGATTTTGGCTATCAAAGGTTTGACTCGCACAATAAAGTAACGCATCATATTGATACGGGCGACGCCGCCCCCATTAAACAACGTTACTATCCGCTGTCTCCAGCAATGCTTAAAATAGCTCACGCAGAGCTTGATAAAATGTTGGAGATGGATTTGGTGCGCGAGTCGAACTCTCCTTGGTCATCCCCTATGTTATTAGTCAAGAAGGGGGACGGGACGCATCGCCTTTGTTTTGATGGTCGGAAACTCAATTCTGTGACCAAGAAGGATGCGTACCCCCTACCTCGTCTTGAGGACATCCTAACTCGGCTACGAAATGCTCGCTACATCAGCACTATAGACCTCAAGAAGGCCTTTTGGCAAATTCTTCTTTCGGACTCGTCTTGCGAAAAGACGGCCTTTACGGTCCCTGGCCGTGGGTTGTTCGAGTATAAAGTCATGCCTTTTGGGATATCAAACGCCCCATCTACGCTCGTTCGTCTTTTGGATCGCCTTTTTGGCCCCCTATTGGGTGAAAACATATTCATATACGTTGACGACATAGTGGTGATTAGTGGCACGTTTGACGACCATATTCGACTACTCGAACAAGTTTTTGCGTTTACAGGATGCCAACCTAACAGTCAATTTCAAAAAATGTAAATTTTGCTGTCCCAGCTTGACGTTTTTGGGACATGTTGTCGATAAATCGGGATTGCACACAGACCCTGTCAAAGTTGAGGCGATTACGAAATTTGAAAAACCCAATACGGTAACGGCGGTGAGGCGTTTTATCGGTATGGTTAGTTGGTACCGACGTTTTATACCTGATTTTTCCACCCTTTCGGCTCCAATTACGGAGTTGATAAAAGGTAGAGTCAAACGCCAGTCCATCGCTTGGACTCCGGAGGCCGAGTCGTCGTTTACTCGTTTGAAGGAACTTTTGGTGTCAGCACCAATTTTAGCTTGTCCCAACTTTGACGAAAAATTCTACATACAGTGTGATGCATCCAACTATGGGTTAGGTTGTGTCTTGACGCAAGGCGAGGGTGATAGCGAGCACGTAATAGCCTATGCATCCAGGACAATGAATAAAGCAGAGAGGAACTATTCAGTCACTGAGAGGAGTGTTTAGCCGTAATTTTTGGCATCGAGCGTTTTAGGCCTTATGTCGAGGGGACCGAGTTTACGGTCATAACGGACCATTATTCGTTACTTTGGTTAATGGGCATGAAAGACCCCACGGGCCGACTGGCTCGTTGGAGTGTTCGGCTTGCCCAGCACTCTTTAAAATTCAACACCGGAAGGGTAACCTTCATGTCGTGCCTGACGCGTTATCCCGTGCCCCTTTTGGGAGGTGTCGTCCTCGAACTAGTCGAAGGCGATTTCGATACTTGGTACCGGCGTACACTGGCCAAGGTACAAAGTTCGCCGAACAAGTTTCCTGATTGGCGCGTAGAGGCAGGCTTGTTGTACAAGCTTGTTACAAATCATCATGGTATCACTTCCAATCTCGTCGAATGGAAGCAAGTAATTCCAAAATCACGTCGTAATGACGTTCTCAATCGATGCCATGATGATCCCACGTCCGCGCATCTGGGAATTTTAAAACCTACAACAAGGCCTGCGAACTGTATTACGGGCCCAAAAAATGCGGTCAGATATCGCTAGATACGTGCGTCGGTGCGCAGTTTGCTTATCATCGAAAGCTTGCCAGGGGGGGCGATACGGTCTAATGGGAAAAGCGAAGAAGGTACGGTTTCCTTTTCAATGCCTCTCAGTTGACTTGATGGGTCCGTTTCCACGCTCCAAACAGGGTAATACCATGCTGCTTGTAGTCTGTGACTGGTTCTCGAAATTTGTGCTGGTTCAGCCTATGCGAAAGGCTACTTCTAAGAAAATTTGTGAGTTTTTAGAAAACCAAGTTTTCTTATTTTGGGGTTCCCCAAATTTGTATGGTGGATAATGGTCCACAATTTGCCAGCAAAGAATTTCGAGGACTCATGACCAGCTACAATGTTCAGCACCTGTGGTATAACGCGGCCTACCATCCGCAGGTAAATTTTGTTGAGCGTGTGAACCGTGTCTTAGGGACCGCCATGCGGTCATATGTCCTGGATGACCATAGAACATGGGATGATCAAATCCACAAGATAGCGCACGCAATTCGTTCGGCCACTCATGACGTGACGGGTTTTACTCCATCCTTCCTGAATCTTGGGCGTACTGTACCCGCGAGGGGAGACTATTACGGTCGTGTTTCAGATTTAGGGGAGGAGGACTTAGCTCTTGATAGTCGCGAGAAGGTCGCGGGTGAAATGAACCGGTTGAACGAACTTTTTAAGGATGTTAGTAAGCGTTTGGAAGATGCGTATAGGAAGGGTGCGTCACATTATAATTTGCGAAAACGCTCCATTAAATTTAAAGTGGGCGATACAGTGTGGCGCAGAAATTTTAGTTTGTCCTGCGCAGCCAAACATTTCAATAGCAAGCTAGCACCAAAGTACATTAAGTGCAAGGTTCGTGAGGTGACCGGTCCATTAACATACCGCTTGACCAATGAGAAAGGCAAGGACGTCGGCGTATATCACGTCAAAGATCTGAAGTTGCATCCTAAAGACGACGCTGACATACGACGGAGTGGATGAGTATTGCATACATAATAGGGCGGTTGGATGGGTTATGTTGTCACTTTTTGATCTATTTACATCTCAGATCAAACATCCTCAATAATCAAATTCCATCTTAGATTTTTGATCCAACAACATCTTGGACAAATATGTAGTACATCTGTGGGTTCGTTTTATGTTGGAACGTATATTTCCGTGGAGTCATATAAGTCCCCGACTCGTTTTTTGCTTCCTGTCTTGGGGATTGTGGGGCGGGCGGACTCGCTGCCGCACTTGGGATTTTTGATTTTATTTCTTTCATTCATAGTGCGTTTTGGGGTTGCATCTTAGCGAGGCCAACTAGACCTGGTGTCCCTGCTTAGGTTAGGCTCCGTAAATACCGGTCTGCGGTAGGGTTGGTTGGTTCGAGCGGGTTGTAAATCACCAGCGTGCTACCCTTGCTGGGGTAGTGGGGGTCGTTCGTCGTACAGTCTCCGAGACAGATGTTTAACGTCACTAGCCCTGGCCGTGAACGCAATTTTGAGGACGGATTGCGGGAGTCTGTTAGGTTCTCCATGACAGATGGTCATGCCCCGGGTCACCTTTCTTCCCATCCTCAAATCGAGTCCAGTGCCCATCGCTTTGGCGGAATGGTGGTGAGTTGTATTGGCTAGCATTCCACGGCGCGTTGTTTCCATCCATACGCGAGGATTGGGCCATTGACTCGTCATTATTTTTGCTGGACTGGTGGCCATTGCATAAGGTATCCTACCCATATCCAATTTAATCCATTGTCCTACAACCTTTTCCTACCAACATTCCTTTCACATTTTTTTCACATTGGGTTCCTTAATTTTAAATTCTCCGTGGGTGGTATAAGGGGTTTTTATTTTTCTTCCTGGGTTTTCATTTATTCTCAACTGGGGATGATAACATCTTGGGTCCCTAGTTGCACCAACTTTTACTTTGGACTTTGTGATAATTAAGACTGTAGTGGGTTATACTGATCATATTTTGATCGGATTTTTGTTATGAATCATTCTGCTAGACTCGAATGATTTTTTAGTCTCCATGTCCCAAGGACGCTGATTGCCTTGGTCCGAGACGTGTTTTGCTGCTGGGCAAATTTAGGATTTGCTTTCGAGCCGCGGTGATGGGTCCTATGTGATCCATCACAAATTTAAAATCCTCCTTTATGTTGGTTTATTAACCACGGAGTTGATTATTTTGTAAATTTTTTGGTACAGGTCCAATGTGGTGCTGTACCTAGCTTTTGATTCACCGCTGCACATTAGTTGCGCGGTATGTAAATATTTTTGCTATTCGAAGCGCTACGCGCTCAGCAAATTATTGAGATTCTCGCTTATGCGGATAAAGAGTAATGCTTCATTACTTAGTTTAGAATACTCACAGATTTTTATTTTTTCAAATTTTTGTACATTATCTCGATTGAGATTTTTATTTTTCTAGTACGCTCCTTATATTTTTTTAAGGTAGAATTATTTTGGTTTTAACTGCAGTCTTGATTCCACGAAGCTCCACCACTAAGTATCCATAGTAACCATTTAGATTAGTTCCTTGACTTAGCTCGTTGCTACGCGGCCTGTGCACCGCAGTTAAACCTGTGAGGGGAGGGTAGTGTTACGAAAATCTAACGCTTTCGACAAAATTCTTATTCCTAAATTTAAAATTATTTTTAATAATTTTGCATTCAATAATTTTACAAAAATTATTTGAGTTTAAATTGAATATTTAGGTTTTTTATCGTCGAACCTTGAGAAATTTTTGATATTACCACCACATGCGGTGCGCTGGAGCCCGAGCGCAGGCGTAGTAGAGAGATAAGAACGTCGGGCGAGTCCAAGTGAAAAGGTCTAGCGCGGGTCTTCAAGTAGGAAAGACGTGTTTTGAAAAATTGTGAAGCAATTTTTAACAGTCGCTAGATGAAGTGTCACAACCTACGGTAGTGGGTAAATAATCGTTGGACGCATTTTGGTTTCCGATCGCGTGGGCGGATCATTTCCATATGGAAAGTGGAAACGAACATGGTGAAAATTTTGATCTGGTTTAACGCGCCATATTTGACAGCTGATTGTTCGTCGTGCGCAAATCGCTGCGAAACCCTGTTCGTGTTTGCGCAGCAATGGTACCAACCTACGTCACAGTAGTAAATTATTTACACCAAGTTTTCCTGTTACGATCGCGGTAGTAAATTTTATTTGGATTTTACCACGACGGCTATTGATGGGTGTTTGCCATCAGTACACTCGATCTTTCCTTTGTTTTCACCGAGGTTCCAAGGAAGAACATTCAAGTGCACCTTCGTCTGGAGGAGATCGTCTGGCAGCTGGTACCATCTCGATTGGAAGTGTTTCATGTCTTGCGTAGTGTGTAGTGCATCAATTTGTGCGGGTTCAGATCCTATAAGATTAGTAAGCAGTTTTCAAGGTCCAACCTGTCGATTCAACTACTGTAAACTTACGTTTGTGCAAACGGGTAAGTCATTTTAATCACCTTTATTAACTGCATTGCCTCGCTTCAGTTGTTTTGAGGATCCGAAAGAATCGGATCGATAGTACTAAGTACGCACTGCGTGATACTGTCGATTTCCAATCCTGCCAATTTGCAAGGGTTGGTGTTGTAATTTTATTTGATCTCAACGATCAGCTGTTGATTTTTGTTAATAAAACTTTAATTGATTGTTCGACTGGGTTTTATTTTGGAGAATCCCCAGAACCTAAGACTCTAGCATCCGCTGGAATAACAGTTGTTTTAACATCGAGGCTTTTCACAAAAATAAATTTGTGAGAAAAGGTTCTTGGCCCTTCCGGCAACTAATCTTTTCTTCAAATTGACAACTTCAAATTGAATTATATTTAATAATTTGAAATTATTAATTCTAAATTGTTTATTTGAGAATTTCAAATTCACAACTTCAAATTGAAGTATAGTTAACAATTTGTAATTATTAATCCTAAATTGTTTATTTGAGAATTTCAAATTCACAACTTCAAATTGATGTATAGTTAATAATTTGTAATTATTAGTTCTAAATTATTTATTTGAGAATTTCAAATTCACAACTTCAAATTGAAGTATAGTTAATAATTTGTAATTATTACTTCTAAATTGTTTATTTGAGAATTTCAAATTCAACTTCAAATTGAAGTATAGTTAACAATTTGTACTTATCAGTTCTAAATTATTTATTTGAGAATTTCAAATTCACAACTTCAAATTGAAGTATAGTTAGCAATTTGTAATTATTAATTCTAAATTGTTTATTTGAGATATTCAAATTCACAACTTCAAATTGAAGTATAGTTAACAAATTGTAATTATTAATTCTAAATTGTTTATTTGAGAATTTCAAATTCACAACTTCAAATTGAAGTATAGTTAACAATTTGTAATTATCAGTTCTAAATTGTTTATTTGAGAATTTCAAATTCACAACTTCAAATTGAAGTATAGTTAACAATTTGTAATTATTAATTCTAAATTGTTTATTTGAGAATTTCAAATTCACAACTTCAAATTGAAGTATAGTTAACAATTTGTAATTATATTCTAAATTGTTTATTTGAGAATTTCAAATTCACAACTTCAAATTGAAGTATAGTTAACAATTTGTAATTATAATTCTAAATTGTTTATTTGAGAATTTCAAATTCACAACTTCAAATTGAAGTATAGTTAACAATTTGTAATTATCAGTTCTAAATTGTTTATTTGAGAATTTCAAATTCACAACTTCAAATTGAAGTATAGTTAACAATTTGTAATTATTAGTTCTAAATTATTTATTTGAGAATTTCAAATTCACAACTTCAAATTGAAGTATAGTTAACAATTTGTAATTATTAATTCTAAATTGTTTATTTGAGAATTTCAAATTCACAACTTCAAATTGAAGTATAGTTAACAATTTGTAATTATTAATTCTAAATTGTTTATTTGAGAATTTCAAATTCACAACTTCAAATTGAAGTATAGTTAATAAATTTGTAATTATTAATTCTAAATTGTTTATTTGAGAATTTCAAATTCACAACTTCAAATTGAAGTATAGTTAACAATTTGTAATTATTAATTCTAAATTGTTTATTTGAGAATTTCAAATTCACAACTTCAAATTGAAGTATAGTTAACAATTTGTAATTATCAGTTCTAAATTGTTTATTTGAGAATTTCAAATTCACAACTTCAAATTGAAGTATAGTTAACAATTTGTAATTATCAGTTCTAAATTGTTTATTTGAGAATTTCAAATTCACAACTTCAAATTGAAGTATAGTTAACAATTTGTAATTATTAATTCTAAATTGTTTATTTGAGAATTTCAAATTCACAACTTCAAATTGAAGTATAGTTAACAATTTGTAATTATTAATTCTAAATTGTTTATTTGAGAATTTCAAATTCACAACTTCAAATTGAAGTATAGTTAACAATTTGTAATTATTAATTCTAAATTGTTTATTTGAGAATTTCAAATTCACAACTTAAAATTGAAGTATAGTTAACAATTTGTAATTATTAATTCTAAATTGTTTATTTGAGAATTTCAAATTCACAACTTCAAATTAAAGTATAGTTAATAATTTGAAAGTATAAATTCTAAATTGTTTATTTGAGAATTTCAAATTTACAACTTCAAATTGAAGTATAGTTAATAACTTGAAATTATTAATTCTAAATTGTTTATTTGAGAATTTCAAATTCAAAACTTCAAATTAAAGTATAGGTAACAATTTGTAATTATTAATTCTAAATTGTTTATTTGAGAATTTCAAATTCACAACTTCAAATTAAAGTATAGCTAACAATTTGTAATTATCAGTTCTAAATTGTTTATTTGAGAATTTTAAATTCACAACTTCAAATTGATGTATAGTTAACAATTTGTAATTATCAGTTCTAAATTGTTTATTTGAGAATTTTAAATTTACAACTTCAAATTGATGTATAGTTAACAATTTGTAATTATCAGTTCTAAATTATTTATTTGAGAATTTCAAATTCACAACTTCAAATTGAAGTATAGTTAACAATTTGTACTTATCAGTTCTAAATTGTTTATTTGAGAATTTCAAATTCACAACTTCAAATTGATGTATAGTTAACAATTTGTAATTATTAATTCTAAATTGTTTATTTGAGAATTTCAAATTCACAACTTCAAATTGAAGTATAGTTAACAATTTGTAATTATTAATCCTAAATTGTTTATTTGAGAATTTCAAATTCACAACTTCAAATTGATGTATAGTTAATAATTTGTAATTATTAGTTCTAAATTATTTATTTGAGAATTTCAAATTCACAACTTCAAATTGAAGTATAGTTAATAATTTGTAAGTATTACTTCTAAATTGTTTATTTGAGAATTTCAAATTCACAACTTCAAATTGAGTATAGTTAACAATTTGTATTATCAGTTCTAAATTATTTATTTGAGAATTTCAAATTCACAACTTCAAATTAAAGTATAGTTAACAATTTGTAATTATTAATTCTAAATTGTTTATTTGAGATATTCAAATTCACAACTTCAAATTGAAGTATAGTTAACAAATTGTAATTATTAATTCTAAATTGTTTATTTGAGAATTTTAAATTCACAACTTCAAATTAAAGTATAGTTAACAAATTGTAATTATTAATTCTAAATAGTTTATTTGAGAATTTCAAATTCACAACTTCAAATTGAAGTATAGTTAACAATTTGTAATTATTAATTCTAAATTGTTTATTTGAGAATTTCAAATTCACAACTTAAAATTTTGAAGTATAGTTAACAATTTGTAATTATTAATTCTAAATTGTTTATTTGAGAATTTCAAATTCACAACTTCAAATTGAAGTATAGTTAACAATTTGTAATTATCAGTTCTAAACTGTTTATTTGAGAATTTCAAATTCACAACTTCAAATTGAGTATAGTTAACAAATTGTAATTATTAATTCTAAATTTTTATTTGAGAATTTCAAATTCACAACTTCAAATTGAAGTATAATTAATAATTTGAAAGTATAAATTCTAAATTGTTTATTTGAGAATTTCAAATTTACAACTTCAAATTAAGTATAGTTAATAACTTGAAATTATTAATTCTAAATTGTTTATTTGAGAATTTCAAATTCACAACTTCAAATTAAAGTATAGTTAACAATTTGTAATTATTAATTCTAAATTGTTTATTTGAGAATTTCAAATTCACAACTTCAAATTAAAGTATAGTTAACAATTTGTAATTATCAGTTCTAAATTGTTTATTTGAGAATTTTAAATTCACAACTTCAAATTGATGTATAGTTAACAATTTGTAATTATCAGTTCTAAATTGTTTATTTGAGAATTTTAAATTTACAACTTCAAATTGATGTATAGTTAACAATTTGTAATTATCAGTTCTAAATTATTTATTTGAGAATTTCAAATTCACAACTTCAAATTGAGTATAGTTAACAATTTGTATTATCAGTTCTAAATTGTTTATTTGAGAATTTCAAATTCACAACTTCAAATTGATGTATAGTTAACAATTTGTAATTATTAATTCTAAATTGTTTATTTGAGAATTTCAAATTCACAACTTCAAATTGAGTATAGTTAACAATTTGTAATTATTAATCTAAATTGTTTATTTGAGAATTTCAAATTCACAACTTCAAATTGATGTATAGTTATTAATTTGTAATTATTAGTTCTAAATTATTTATTTGAGAATTTCAAATTCACAACTTCAAATTAGTATAGTTAATAATTTGTAAGTATTACTTCTAAATTGTTTATTTGAAATTTCAAATTCACAACTTCAAATTGAGTATAGTTAACAATTTGTATTATCAGTTCTAAATTATTTATTTGAGAATTTCAAATTCACAACTTCAAATTAGTATAGTTAACAATTTGTAATTATTAATTCTAAATTGTTTATTTGAGATATTCAAATTCACAACTTCAAATTGAGTATAGTTAACAAATTGTAATTATTAATTCTAAATTGTTTATTTGAAATTTTAAATTCACAACTTCAAATTGAGTATAGTTAACAAATTGTAATTATTAATTCTAAATAGTTTATTTGAGAATTTCAAATTCACAACTTCAAATTGTATAGTTAACAATTTGTAATTATTAATTCTAAATTGTTTATTTGAGAATTTCAAATTCACAACTTCAAATTGAGTATAGTTAATAATTTGTAATTATTAATTCTAAATTGTTTATTTGAGAATATCAAATTCACAACTTCAAATTGAGTATAGTTAACAATTTGTAATTATCAGTTCTAAACTGTTTATTTGAGAATTTCAAATTCACAACTTCAAATTGAGTATAGTTAACAAATTGTAATTATTAATTCTAAATTTTTATTTGAGAATTTCAAATTCACAACTTCAAATTAGTATAATTAATAATTTGAAAGTATAAATTCTAAATTGTTTATTTGAGAATTTCAAATTTACAACTTCAAATTAGTATAGTTAATAACTTGAAATTATTAATTCTAAATTGTTTATTTGAGAATTTCAAATTCAAAACTTCAAATTAAAGTATAGGTAACAATTTGTAATTATTAATTCTAAATTGTTTATTTGAGAATTTCAAATTCACAACTTCAAATTAAAGTATAGTTAACAATTTGTAATTATCAGTTCTAAATTGTTTATTTGAAATTTTAAATTCACAACTTCAAATTGATGTATAGTTAACAATTTGTAATTATTAGTTCTAAATTATTTATTTGAGAATTTCAAATTCACAACTTCAAATTAGTATAGTTAACAATTTGTAATTATTAATTCTAAATTGTTTATTTGAGAATTTCAAATTCACAACTTCAGATTGAGTATAGTTAACAAATTGTAATTATTAATTCTAAATTGTTTATTTGAGAATTTTAAATTCACAACTTCAAATTGAGTATAGTTAAAAAATTGTAATTATTAATTCAAAATTTAGTTTATTTGAGAATTTCAAATTCACAACTTCAAATTGAGTATAGTTAACAATTTGTAATTATTAATTCTAAATTGTTTATTTGAAATTTCAAATTCACAACTTCAAATTAGTATAGTTAACAATTTGTAATTATTAATTCTAAATTGTTTATTTGAAATTTCAAATTCACAACTTCAAATTGAGTATAGTTAACAATTTGTAATTATCAGTTCTAAACTGTTTATTTGAAATTTCAAATTCACAACTTCAAATTAGTATAGTTAACAAATTTGTAATTATTAATTCTAAATTTTTATTTGAAATTTCAAATTCACAACTTCAAATTGAGTATAGTTAATAATTTGTAATTATTACTTCTAAATTGTTTATTTGAGAATTTCAAATTCACAACTTCAAATTAGTATAGTTAACAATTTGTAATTATCAGTTCTAAATTATTTATTTGAGAATTTCAAATTCACAACTTCAAATTAAGTATAGTTAACAATTTGTAATTATTAATTCTAAATTGTTTATTTGAAATTTCAAATTCACAACTTCAAATTGAGTATAGTTAACAATTTGTAATTATTAATTCTAAATTGTTTATTTGAGAATTTAAAATTCACAACTTCAAATTAGTATAGTTAACAATTGTAATTATTAATTCTAAATAGTTTATTTGAGAATTTCAAATTCACAACTTCAAATTGAGTATAGTTAACAATTTGTAATTATTAATTCTAAATTGTTTATTTGAAATTTCAAATTCACAACTTCAAATTAAGTATAGTTAACAATTTGTAATTATTAATTCTAAATTGTTTATTTGAGAATTTCAAATTCACAACTTCAAATTGAGTATAGTTAACAATTTGTAATTATCAGTTCTAAATGTTTATTTGAGAATTTCAAATTCACAACTTCAAATTAAGTATAGTTAACAAATTGTAATTATTAATTCTAAATTTTTATTTGAGAATTTCAAATTCACAACTTCAAATTGAGTATAGTTAATAATTTGTAATTATTAATTCTAAATTGTTTATTTGAAATTTCAAATTTACAACTTCAAATTAGTATAGTTAATAACTTGTAATTATTAATTCTAAATTGTTTATTTGAGAATTTCAAATTCACAACTTCAAATTAAGTATAGTTAACAAATTGTAATTATTAATTCTAAATTGTTTATTTGAGAATTTTAAATTCACAACTTCAAATTGAAGTATAGTTAACAAATTGTAATTATTAATTCTAAATAGTTTATTTGAGAATTTCAAATTCACAACTTCAAATTGAAGTATAGTTAACAATTTGTAATTATTAATTCTAAATTGTTTATTTGAGAATTTCAAATTCACAACTTCAATTTGAAGTATAGTTAACAATTTGTAATTATTAATTCTAAATTGTTTATTTGAGAATTTCAAATTCACAACTTCAAATTGAAGTATAGTTAACAATTTGTAATTATCAGTTCTAAACTGTTTATTTGAGAATTTCAAATTCACAACTTCAAATTGAAGTATAGTTAACAAATTGTAATTATTAATTCTAAATTTTTATTTGAGAATTTCAAATTCACAACTTCAAATTGAAGTATAATTAATAATTTGAAATATAAATTCTAAATTGTTTATTTGAGAATTTCAAATTTACAACTTCAAATTGAAGTATAGTTAATAACTTGAAATTATTAATTCTAAATTGTTTATTTGAGGATTTCAAATTCAAAACTTCAAATTAAAGTATAGGTAACAATTTGTAATTATTAATTCTAAATTGTTTATTTGAGAATTTCAAATTCACAACTTCAAATTAAAGTATAGCTAACAATTTGTAATTATCAGTTCTAAATTGTTTATTTGAGAATTTTAAATTCACAACTTTAAATTGATGTATAGTTAACAATTTGTAATTATTAGTTCTAAATTATTTATTTGAGAATTTCAAATTCACAACTTCAAATTGAAGTATAGTTAACAAATTGTAATTATTAATTCTAAATTGTTTATTTGAGAATTTCAAATTCACAACTTCAAATTGAAGTATAGTTAACAATTTGTAATTATTAATTGTAATTGTTTATTTGAGAATTTCAAATTCACAACTTCAAATTGAAGTATAGTTAACAATTTGTAATTATCAGTTCTAAACTGTTTATTTGAGAATTTCAAATTTACAACTTCAAATTGAAGTATAGTTAACAAATTGTAATTATTAATTCTAAATTTTTATTTGAGAATTTCAAATTCACAACTTCAAATTGAAGTATAGTTAATAATTTGTAATTATTACTTCTAAATTGTTTATTTGAGAATTTCAAATTAACAACTTCAAATTGAAGTATAGTTGACAATTTGTAATTATCAGTTCTAAATTGTTTATTTGAAAATTTTAAAATCACAACTTCAAATTGATGTATAGTTAACAATTTGTAATTTTCAGTTCTAAATTATTTATTTGAGAATTTCAAATTCACAACTTCAAATTGAAGTATAGTTAACAATTTGTAATTATTACTTCTAAATTGTTTATTTGAGAATTTCAAATTCACAACTTCAAATTGAAGTATAGTTAACAATTTGTACTTATCAGTTCTAAATTATTTATTTGAGAATTTCAAATTCACAACTTCAAATTAAAGTATAGTTAACAATTTGTAATTATTAATTCTAAATTGTTTATTTGAGAATTTCAAATTCACAACTTCAAATTGAAGTATAGTTAACAAATTGTAATTATTAATTCTAAATTGTTTATTTGAGAATTTTCAATTCACAACTTCAAATTGAAGTATAGTTAACAAATTGTAATTATTAATTCTAAATAGTTTATTTGAGAATTTCAAATTCACAACTTCAAATTGAAGTATAGTTAACAATTTGTAATTATTAATTCTAAATTGTTTATTTGAGAATTTCAAATTCACAACTTCAAATTGAAGTATAGTTAACAATTTGTAATTATCAGTTCTAAACTGTTTATTTGAGAATTTCAAATTCACAACTTCAAATTGAAGTATAGTTAACAAATTGTAATTATTAATTCTAAATTTTTATTTGAGAATTTCAAATTCACAACTTCAAATTGAAGTATAATTAATAATTTGAAAGTATAAATTCTAAATTGTTTATTTGAGAATTTCAAATTTACAACTTCAAATTGAAGTATAGTTAATAACTTGAAATTATTAATTCTAAATTGTTTATTTGAGAATTTCAAATTCAAAACTTCAAATTAAAGTATAGGTAACAATTTGTAATTATTAATTCTAAATTGTTTATTTGAGAATTTCAAATTCACAACTTCAAATTAAAGTATAGCTAACAATTTGTAATTATCAGTTCTAAATTGTTTATTTGAGAATTTTAAATTCACAACTTCAAATTGATGTATAGTTAACAATTTGTAATTATCAGTTCTAAATTATTTATTTGAGAATTTCAAATTCACAACTTCAAATTGAAGTATAGTTAATAATTTGTAATTATTACTTCTAAATTGTTTATTTGAGAATTTCAAATTCACAACTTCAAATTGAAGTATAGTTAACAATTTGTAATTATCAGTTCTAAATTGTTTATTTGAGAATTTCAAATTCACAACTTCAAATTGAAGTATAGTTAACAATTTGTAATTATCAGTTCTAAATTGTTTATTTGAGAATTTCAAATTCACAACTTCAAATTGAAGTATAGTTAACAATTTGTAATTATCAGTTCTAAATTGTTTATTTGAGAGTTTCAAATTCACAACTTCAAATTGATGTATAGTTAATAATTTGTAATTATTATTTCTAAATTATTTATTTGAGAATTTCAAATTCACAACTTCAAATTGAAGTATAGTTAATAATTTGTAATTATTAATTCTAAATTGATTATTTGAGAATTTCAAATTCACAACTTCAAATTGAAGTATAGTTAACAATTTGTAATTATCAGTTCTAAATTATTTATTTGAGAATTTCAAATTCACAACTTCAAATTAGTATAGTTAACAATTTGTAATTATTAATTCTAAATTGTTTATTTGAGAATTTCAAATTCACAACTTCAAATTGAGTATAGTTAACAATTTGTAATTATTAATTCTAAATTGTTTATTTGAGAATTTCAAATTCACAACTTCAAATTGATGTATAGTTAATAATTTGTAATTATTAGTTCTAAATTATTTATTTGAGAATTTCAAATTCACAACTTCAAATTGAGTATAGTTAATAATTTGTAATTATTACTTCTAAATTGTTTATTTGAGAATTTCAAATTCACAACTTCAAATTAAGTATAGTTAACAATTTGTAATTATCAGTTCTAAATTATTTATTTGAGAATTTCAAATTCACAACTTCAAATTGAAGTATAGTTAACAATTTGTAATTATTAATTCTAAATTGTTTATTTGAGAATTTCAAATTCACAATTTTCAAATTGAAGTATAGTTAACAAATTGTAATTATTAATTCTAAATTGTTTATTTGAGAATTTAAATTCACAACTTCAAATTGAGTATAGTTAACAAATTGTAATTATTAATTCTAAATAGTTTATTTGAGAATTTCAAATTCACAACTTCAAATTAGTATAGTTAACAATTTGTAATTATTAATTCTAAATTGTTTATTTGAGAATTTCAAATTCACAACTTCAATTGAAGTATAGTTAACAATTTGTAATTATTAATTCTAAATTGTTTATTTGAGAATTTCAATTCACAACTTCAAATTGAAGTATAGTTAACAATTTGTAATTATCAGTTCTAAACTGTTTATTTGAGAATTTCAAATTCACAACTTCAAATTGAAGTATAGTTAACAAATTGTAATTATTAATTCTAAATTTTTATTTGAGAATTTCAAATTCACAACTTCAAATTGAAGTATAATTAATAATTTGAAGTATAAATTCTAAATTGTTTGTTTGAGAATTTCAAATTTACAACTTCAAATTGAAGTATAGTTAATAACTTGAAATTATTAATTCTAAATTGTTTATTTGAGAATTTCAAATTCAAAACTTCAAATTAAAATATAGGTAACAATTTGTAATTATTAATTCTAAATTGTTTATTTGAGAATTTCAAATTCACAACTTCAAATTAAAGTATAGTTAACAATTTGTAATTATCAGTTCTAAATTGTTTATTTGAGAATTTTAAATTCACAACTTCAAATTGATGTATAGTTAACAATTTGTAATTATCAGTTCTAAATTGTTTATTTGAGAATTTTAAATTCACAACTTCAAATTGATGTATAGTTAACAATTTGTAATTATCAGTTCTAAATTATTTATTTGAGAATTTCAAATTCACAACTTCAAATTCAAGTATAGTTAACAATTTGTATTATCAGTTCTAAATTGTTTATTTGAGAATTTCAAATTCACAACTTCAAATTGAAGTATAGTTAACAATTTGTAATTATTACTTCTAAATTGTTTATTTGAGAATTTCAATTCACAACTTCAAATTGAAGTATAGTTAACAATTTGTATTATCTGTTCTAAATTGTTTATTTGAGAATTTCAAATTCACAACTTCAAATTGAAGTATAGTTAACAATTTGTAATTATTAATTCTAAATTGTTTATTTGAGAATTTCAAATTCACAATTTCAAATTGAAGTATAGTTAACAATTTGTTATTATCAGTTCTAAATTGTTATTTGGAGAATTTCAAATTCACAACTTCAAATTGAAGTATAGTTAACAATTTGTAATTATTAATTCTAAATTGTTTATTTGAGAATATTAAATTAACAACTTCAAATTGAGTATAGTTAACAATTTGTAATTATTAATTCTAAATTGTTTATTTGAGAATTTCAAATTCACAACTTCAAATTAGTATAGTTAACAATTTGTAATTATTAATTCTAAATTGTTTATTTGAGAATTTCAAATTCACAATTTCAAATTAAAGTATAGTTAACAAATTGTAATTATTAATTCTAAATTGTTTATTTGAGAATTTTAAATTCACAACTTCAAATTGAGTATAGTTAACAAATTGTAATTATTAATTCTAAATAGTTTATTTGAGAATTTCAAATTCACAACTTCAAATTGATATAGTTAACAATTTGTAATTATTAATTCTAAATTGTTTATTTGAGAATTTCAAATTCACAACTTCAATTTGAAGTATAGTTAACAATTTGTAATTATTAATTTTAAATTGTTTATTTGAGAATTTCAAATTCACAACTTCAAATTGAGTATAGTTAACAATTTGTAATTATCAGTTCTAAACTGTTTATTTGAGAATTTCAAATTCACAACTTCAAATTGAAGTATAGTTAACAAATTGTAATTATTAATTCTAAATTTTTATTTGAGAATTTCAAATTCACAACTTCAAATTGAAGTATAATTAATAATTTGAAATATAAATTCTAAATTGTTTGTTTGAGAATTTCAAATTTACAACTTCAAATTAAGTATAGTTAATAATTGAAATTATTAATTCTAAATTGTTTATTTGAGAATTTCAAATTCATAACTTCAAATTAAAATATAGGTAACAATTTGTAATTATTAATTCTAAATTGTTTATTTGAGAATTTCAAATTCACAACTTCAAATTAAGTATAGTTAACAATTTGTAATTATCAGTTCTAAATTGTTTATTTGAGAATTTTAAATTCACAACTTCAAATTGATGTATAGTTAACAATTTGTAATTATCAGTTCTAAATTGTTTATTTGAGAATTTTAAATTCACAACTTCAAATTGAGTATAGTTAACAATTTGTAATTATCAGTTCTAAATTGTTTATTTGAGAATTTCAAATTCACAACTTCAAATTGAAGTATAGTTAACAATTTGTAATTATTATTCTAAATTGTTTATTTGAGAATTTCAAATTCACAACTTCAAATTGAGTATAGTTAACAATTTGTAATTATTATTCTAAATTGTTTATTTGAGAATTTCAAATTCACAACTTCAAATTGAAGTATAGTTAACAATTTGTAATTATTAATTCTAAATTGTTTATTTGAGAATTTCAAATTCACAATTTCAAATTGAAGTATAGTTAACAATTTGTTATTATCAGTTCTAAATTGTTTATTTGAGAATTTCAAATTCACAACTTCAAATTGATATAGTTAACAATTTGTAATTATTAATTCTAAATTGTTTATTTGAGAATTTAAATTAACAACTTCAAATTGAAGTATAGTTAACAATTTGTAATTATTAATTCTAAATTGTTTATTTGAGAATTTCAAATTCACAACTTCAAATTGAAGTATAGTTAACAATTTGTAATTATAATTCTAAATTGTTTATTTGAGAATATTAAATTAACAACTTCAAATTGAAGTATAGTTAACAATTTGTAATTATTAATTCTAAATTGTTTATTTGAGAATTTCAAATTCACAACTTCAAATTGAAGTATAGTTAACAATTTGTAATTATCAGTTCTAAATTGTTTATTTGAGAATTTCAAATTCACAACTTCAAATTGAAGTATAGTTAACAATTTGTAATTATCAGTTCTAAACTGTTTATTTGAGAATTTCAAATTCACAACTTCAAATTGAAGGATAGTTAACAATTTTAATTATTAATTCTAAATTATTTATTTGAGAATTTCAAATTTACAACTTTAAATTGAAGTATAGTTAATAATTTGAAATTATTAATTTTAAATTGTTTATTTGAGAATTTTAAATTCACAACTTCAAATTAAAGTATTTTAACAATTTGTAATTATCAGTTCTAAATTATTTATTTGAGAATTTCAAATTCACAACTTCAAATTAAGTATAGTTAACAATTTGTAATTATTAATTCTAAATTGTTTATTTGAGAATTTCAAATTCACAACTTCAAATTGAAGTATAGTTAACAATTGTAATTATAATTCTAAATTGTTTATTTGAGAATATTAAATTAACAACTTCAAATTGAAGTATAGTTAACAATTTGTAATTATTAATTCTAAATTGTTTATTTGAGAATTTCAAATTCACAACTTCAAATTGAAGTATAGTTAACAATTTGTAATTATTAATTCTAAATTGTTTATTTGAGAATTTCAAATTCACAACTTCAAATTGAAGTATAGTTAACAATTTGTAATTATTAATTCTAAATTGTTTATTTGAGAATTTCAAATTCACAACTTCAAATTGAAGTATAGTTAACAATTTGAATTATTAATTCTAAATTGTTTATTTGAGAATTTCAAATTCACAACTTCAAATTGAAGTATAGTTAACAATTTGTAATTATTAATTCTAAATTGTTTATTTGAGAATTTCAAATTCACAACTTCAAATTGAAGTATAGTTAACAATTTGTAATTATTAATTCTAAATTGTTTATTTGAGAATTTCAAATTCACAACTTCAAATTGAAGTATAGTTAACAATTGTAATTATTAATTCTAAATTGTTTATTTGAGAATTTCAAATTCAACAACTTCAAATTGAAGTATAGTTAACAATTTGTAATTATTAATTCTAAATTGTTTATTTGAGAATTTAAATTAACAACTTCAAATTGAAGTATAGTTAACAATTTGTAATTATTAATTCTAAATTGTTTATTTGAGAATTTCAAATTCACAACTTCAAATTGAAGTATAGTTAACAATTTGTAATTATTAATTCTAAATTGTTTATTTGAGAATTTCAAATTCACAACTTCAAATTGAAGTATAGTTAACAATTTGTAATTATTATTCTAAATTGTTTATTTGAGAATTTCAAATTCACAACTTCAAATTGAAGTATAGTTAACAATTTGTAATTATTAATTCTAAATTGTTTATTTGAGAATTTCAAATTAACAACTTCAAATTGAAGTATAGTTAAAATTTGTAATTATTAATTCTAAATTGTTTATTTGAGAATTTCAAATTACAACTTCAAATTGAAGTATAGTTAATAATTTGAAATTATTAATTCTAAATTGTTTATTTGAGAATTTCAAATTCACAACTTCAAATTGAAGTATAGTTAATAATTTGAAATTATTAATTCCAAATTTTTTGGTTTTTTAAATTTTTTTCTTTCCCGGTTTGAAAAAATGGGGTTTGGGGGGAAGGGGAAAGAACGTCCGGTGGAAAATTGGGGTTTTGGGCTGTTTGGAAAATGTTAAGCTTTTTAACCCAAAGTTTTCCCAGGGTTTGGGAAAAATTGGGTTTTTTTGGGACGGTGGGGTTTCCTAAATTTTCGATTCCCTTTTTTTTTTTTAACCAAAAGAACATTTTTGGGGCCCTCGTGGGAAACGTTTTTTGGCCAATTGTTTAATTTTTGGGTTTATTATTTTAAACGTTTTTTTTAAAAAAAGATTTTCACGGGTTTTGGGTTTCCAATCCTAACTTGCCCGGGAAAGGGAAAATCATTTCTTTTTAAAGGGTTCTTCCTTAATTTTTTTTCCAAAATTTTATAAATAATGGGGCTTTTAATTTTAATTTTAAGGGGTTTTTTTAAATTAAACTTAAAATTTAAAAAATTTTTTTTTAAAAATTTTTAATTTGATTTTCCCCTTTTTTTTGAGGTTGGAAAAAAACTAAAGTTATTGGAAATTTAAATTAAATTTTTTTGGGTTTTTTAAAAAAAATTTTTTTTAAAAAATTTTTTGGGTTTTTTTTTAAAATTTCAAACCTAAATTTTTTAAAAATTTAAATTAAAATTAAATTGGGTTTTAAAAAATTTTTAAATTTTTAAATTTTTTTTTTTAAACAACTTTAAATTGAAGATAGTTAATAATTTAATTAAATTTAAATTTTTATTTAAATTTTAAATTAAATTCAAATTAATATTAAAAATTTTAATTCAAATTTTTATTTAAATTTAAATTACCTTAAATTGAAGATTTAAAATTTTAATTTTAATTTAAATTGTTTTTTAAAAAAAAATTCAAATTAGTTATTAACAAATTGTAATTATTAATTCTAAATTGTTTATTTGAGAATTTCAAATTCACAACTTCAAATTGAGTATAGTTAACAATTGTAATTATTAATTCTAAATTGTTTATTTGAGAATTTCAAATTACAACTTCAAATTGAAGTATAGTTAAAATTGTAATTATTAATTCTAAATTGTTTATTTGAGAATTTCAAATTCACAACTTCAAATTATATAGTTAACAATTTGTAATTATTAATTCTAAATTGTTTATTTGAGAATTTCAAATTCACAACTTCAAATTAAGTATAGTTAACAATTTGTAATTATCAATTCTAAATTGTTTATTTGAGAATTTCAAATTCACAACTTCAAATTGAGTATAGTTAACAATTTGTAATTATCAGTTCTAAATTGTTTATTTGAGAATTTCAAATTCACAACTTCAAATTGAGTATAGTTAACAATTTGTAATTATAATTCTAAATTGTTTATTTGAGAATTTCAAATTCACAACTTCAAATTAAGTATAGTTAACAATTTGTAATTATCAGTTCTAAATTGTTTATTTGAGAATTTCAAATTCACAACTTCAAATTGAAGTATAGTTAACAATTTGTAATTATTAATTCTAAATTGTTTATTTGAGAATTTCAAATTCACAACTTCAAATTGAAGTATAGTTAACAATTTGTAATTATTATTCTAAATTGTTTATTTGAGAATTTCAAATTCACAACTTCAAATTGAGTATAGTTAACAATTTGTAATTATTAATTCTAAATTGTTTATTTGAGAATTTCAAATTCACAACTTCAAATTGAAGTATAGTTAACAATTTGTAATTATCAGTTCTAAATTGTTTATTTGAGAATTTCAAATTCACAACTTCAAATTGAAGTATAGTTAACAATTTGTAATTATTAATTCTAAATTGTTTATTTGAGAATTTCAAATTCACAACTTCAAATTGAAGTATAGTTAACAATTTGTAATTATTAATTCTAAATTGTTTATTTGAGAATTTCAAATTCACAACTTCAAATTGAAGTATAGTTAACAATTTGTAATTATTAATTCTAAATTGTTTATTTGAGAATTTCAAATTCACAACTTCAAATTGAAGTATAGTTAACAATTTGTAATTATTAATTCTAAATTGTTTATTTGAGAATTTCAAATTCACAACTTCAAATTGAAGTATAGTTAACAATTTGTAAATTAATTCTAAATTGTTTATTTGAGAATTTCAAATTCACAACTTCAAATTGAAGTATAGTTAACAATTTGTAATTATCAGTTCTAAATTGTTTATTTGAGAATTTCAAATTCACAACTTCAAATTGAAGGATAGTTAACAATTTTAATTATTAATTCTAAATTATTTATTTGAGAATTTCAAATTCACAACTTCAAATTGAAGTATAGTTAACAATTTAATTATTAATTCTAAATTGTTTATTTGAGAATTTAAATTCACAACTTCAAATTAAGTATAGTTAACAATTTGTAATTATCAGTTCTAAATTATTTATTTGAGAATTTCAAATTCACAACTTCAAATTGAAGTATAGTTAACAATTTGTAATTATTAATTCTAAATTGTTTATTTGAGAATTTCAAATTCACAACTTCAAATTGAAGTATAGTTAACAATTGTAATTATAATTCTAAATTGTTTATTTGAGAATTTAAATTAACAACTTCAAATTGAAGTATAGTTAACAATTTGTAATTATTAATTCTAAATTGTTTATTTGAGAATTTAAATTAACAACTTCAAATTGAAGTATAGTTAACAATTTTAATTATTAATTCTAAATTGTTTATTTGAGAATTTCAAATTCACAACTTCAAATTGAAGTATAGTTAACAATTTGTAATTATTAATTCTAAATTGTTTATTTGAGAATTTCAAATTCACAACTTCAAATTGAAGTATAGTTAACAATTTGTAATTATCATTCTAAATTGTTTATTTGAGAATTTCAAATTCACAACTTCAAATTGAAGTATAGTTAACAATTGTAATTATTAATTCTAAATTGTTTATTTGAGAATTTCAAATTACAACTTCAAATTGAAGTATAGTTAACAATTTGAAATTATAAATTCTAAATTGTTTATTTGAGAATTTCAAATTTACAACTTCAAATTGAAGTATAGTTAATAATTGTAATTATTAATTCTAAATTGTTTATTTGAGAATTTCAAATTCACAACTTCAAATTAAGTATAGTTAACAATTTGTAATTATTAATTCTAAATTGTTTATTTGAGAATTTCAAATTACAACTTCAAATTGAAGTATAGTTAACAATTTGTAATTATTATTCTAAATTGTTTATTTGAGAATTTCAAATTTACAACTTCAAATTGAAGTATAGTTAACAATTTGTAATTATCAGTTCTAAATTGTTTATTTGAAAATTTTAAATTCACAACTTCAAATTGATGTATAGTTAACAATTTGTAATTATTCAGTTCTAAATTATTTATTTGAGAATTTCAAATTCACAACTTCAAATTGAAGTATAGTTAACAATTTGTAATTATTACTTCTAAATTGTTTATTTGAGAATTTCAAATTCACAACTTCAAATTGAGTATAGTTAACAATTTGTAATTATCAGTTCTAAATTGTTTATTTGAGAATTTCAAATTCACAACTTCAAATTGAAGTATAGTTAACAATTTGTAATTATTAATTCTAAATTGTTTATTTGAGAATTTCAAATTCACAACTTCAAATTGAAGTATAGTTAATAATTTGTAATTATTAATTCTAAATTGTTTATTTGAGAATTTCAAATTCACAACTTCAAATTGAAGTATAGTTAACAATTTGTAATTATCAGTTCTAAATTGTTTATTTGAGAATTTCAAATTCACAACTTCAAATTGAAGTATAGTTAACAATTTGTAATTATTAATTCTAAATTGTTTATTTGAGAATTTCAAATTCACAACTTCAAATTGAAGTATAGTTAACAATTTGTAATTATATTCTAAATTGTTTATTTGAGAATTTCAAATTCACAACTTCAAATTGAAGTATAGTTAACAATTTGTAATTATTAATTCTAAATTGTTTATTTGAGAATTTCAAATTCACAACTTCAAATTGAAGTATAGTTAACAATTTGTAATTATTAATTCTAAATTGTTTATTTGAGAATTTCAAATTCACAACTTCAAATTGAAGTATAGTTAACAATTTGTAATTATTAATTCTAAATTGTTTATTTGAGAATTTCAAATTCACAACTTCAAATTGAAGTATAGTTAACAATTTGTAATTATTAATTCTAAATTGTTTATTTGAGAATTTCAAATTCACAACTTCAAATTGAAGTATAGTTAACAATTTGTAATTATTAATTCTAAATTGTTTATTTGAGAATTTCAAATTCACAACTTCAAATTGAAGTATAGTTAATAATTTGTAATTATAATTCTAAATTGTTTATTTGAGAATTTCAAATTCACAACTTCAAATTGAAGTATAGTTAATAATTTGTAATTATTAATTCTAAATTGTTTATTTGAGAATTTCAAATTCACAACTTCAAATTGAAGTATAGTTAACAATTTGTAATTATTAATTCTAAATTGTTTATTTGAGAATTTCAAATTCACAACTTCAAATTGAAGTATAGTTAACAATTTGTAATTATAATTCTAAATTGTTTATTTGAGAATTTCAAATTCACAACTTCAAATTGAAGTATAGTTAACAATTTGTAATTATTAATTCTAAATTGTTTATTTGAGAATTTCAAATTACAACTTCAAATTGAAGTATAGTTAACAATTTGTAATTATTACTTCTAAATTGTTTATTTGAGAATTTCAGATTCACAACTTCAAATTGAAGTATAGTTAACAATTTGTACTTATCAGTTCTAAATTGTTTATTTGAGAATTTCAAATTCACAACTTCAAATTGAAGTATAGTTAACAATTTGTAATTATTAATTCTAAATTGTTTATTTGAGAATTTCAAATTCACAATTTCAAATTGAAGTATAGTTAACAATTTGTTATTATCAGTTCTAAATTGTTTATTGAGAATTTCAAATTCACAACTTCAAATTGAAGTATAGTTAACAATTTGTAATTATTAATTCTAAATTGTTTATTTGAGAATATTAAATTAACAACTTCAAATTGAAGTATAGTTAACAATTTGTAATTATTAATTCTAAATTGTTTATTTGAGAATTTCAAATTCACAACTTCAAATTGAAGTATAGTTAACAATTTGTAATTACTAATTCTAAATTGTTTATTTGAGAATATTAAATTAAAAACTTCAAATTGAAGTATAGTTAACAATTTGTAATTATTAATTCTAAATTGTTTATTTGAGAATATTAAATTAACAACTTCAAATTGAAGTATAGTTAACAATTTGTAATTATTAATTCTAATTTGTTTATTTGAGAAGTTCAAATTCACAACTTCAAATTGAAGTATAGTTAACAATTTGTAATTATCAGTTCTAAATTGTTTATTTGAGAATTTCAAATTCACAGCTTCAAATTGAAGGATAGTTAACAATTTTAATTATTAATTCTAAATTATTTATTTGAGAATTTCAAATTTACAACTTTAAATTGAAGCATAGTTAATATGTTGAAATTATTAATTTTAAATTGTTTATTTGAGAATATTAAATTAACAACTTCAAATTGAAGTATAGTTAACAATTTGTAATTATTAATTCTAAATTGTTTATTTGAGAATATTAAATTAAAAACTTCAAATTGAAGTATAGTTAACAATTTGTAATTATTACTTCTAAATTGTTTATTTGAGAATTTCAGATTCACAACTTCAAATTGAAGTATAGTTAACAATTTGTAATTACTAATTCTAAATTGTTTATTTGAGAATATTAAATTAAAACTTCAAATTGAAGTATAGTTAACAATTTGTAATTATTAATTCTAAATTGTTTATTTGAGAATATTAAATTAACAACTTCAAATTGAAGTATAGTTAACAATTTGTAATTATTAATTCTAATTTGTTTATTTGAGAAGTTCAAATTCACAACTTCAAATTGAAGTATAGTTAACAATTTGTAATTATCAGTTCTAAATTGTTTATTTGAGAATTTCAAATTCACAGCTTCAAATTGAAGGATAGTTAACAATTTTTAATTATTAATTCTAAATTATTTATTTGAGAATTTCAAATTTACAACTTTAAATTGAAGCATAGTTAATATGTTGAAATTATTAATTTTAAATTGTTTATTTGAGAATTTTAAATTCACAACTTCAAATTAAAGTATTGTTAACAATTTGTAATTATCAGTTCTAAATTATTTATTTGAGAATTTCAAATTCACAACTTCAAATTAAAGTATAGTTAACAATTTGTAATTATTAGTTCTAAATTGTTTATTTGAGAATTTCAAATTCACAGCTTCAAATTGAAGGATAGTTAACAATTTTTAATTACTAATTCTAAATTGTTTATTTGAGAATATTAAATTAAAAACTTCAAATTGAAGTATAGTTAACAATTTGTAATTATTAATTCTAAATTGTTTATTTGAGAATATTAAATTAACAACTTCAAATTGAAGTATAGTTAACAATTTGTAATTATTAATTCTAATTTGTTTATTTGAGAATTTTAAATTCACAACTTCAAATTGAAGTATAGTTAACAATTTGTAATTATAAGTTCTAAATTATTTATTTGAGAATTTCAAATTCACAACTTCAAATTGAAGTATAGTTAACAATTTGAAATTATTAATTCTAAATAGTTTATTTGAAAATTTCAAATTCACAACTTCAAATTGAAGTATAGTTAACAATTTGTAATTATAATTCTAAATTGTTTATTTGAGAATATTCAAATTCACAACTTCAAATTGAAGTATAGTTAACAATTTGTAATTATTAATTCTAAATTGTTTATTTGAGAATTTCTAATTCACAACTTCAAACTGAAGTATAGTTAACAATTTGTAATTATTAATTTTAAATTGTTTATTTGAAAATTTCAAATTCACAACTTCAAATTGAAGTATAGTTAATAATTTGTAATTATTATTCTAAATTGTTTATTTGAGAATTTCAAATTCACAACTTCAAATTGAAGTATAGTTAACAATTTGTAATTATCAGTTCTAAATTGTTTATTTGAGAATTTCAAATTCACAACTTCAAATTGAAGTATAGTTAACAATTTGTAATTATTAATTCTAAATTGTTTATTTGAGAATTTCAAATTCACAACTTCAAATTGAAGTATAGTTAATAATTTGTAATTATTAATTCTAAATTGTTTATTTGAGAATTTTAAATTCACAACTTCAAATTGAAGTATAGTTAACAATTTGTAATTATTAATTCTAAATTGTTTATTTGAGAATTTCAAATTCACAACTTCAAATTGAAGTATAGTTAACAATTTGTAATTATTAATTCTAAATTGTTTATTTGAGAATTTCAAATTCACAACTTCAAATTGAAGTATAGTTAACAATTTGTAATTATTAATTCTAAATTGTTTATTTGAGAATTTCAAATTCACAACTTCAAATTGAAGTATAGTTAATAATTTGAAATTATTAATTCTAAATTGTTTATTTGAGAATTTCAAATTCACAACTTCAAATTGAAGTATAGTTAACAATTTGTAATTATTAATTCTAAATTGTTTATTTGAGAATTTCAAATTCACACTTCAAATTAGTATTGTTAATAATTTGTAATTATTAATTTAAATTGTTTATTTGAGAATTTCAAATTTACAACTTCAAATTAAAGTATAGTTAACAATTTGTAATTATCAGTTCTAAATTGTTTATTTGAGAATTTCAAATTCACAACTTCAAATTGAAGTATAGTTAATAATTTGTAATTATTAATTCTAAATTGTTTATTTGAGAATTTCAAATTCACAACTTTAAATTGAAGTATAGTTAATAATTTGAAATTATTATTTCTAAATTATTTATTTGAGAATTTCAAATTTACAACTTCAAATTGAAGTATAGTTAACAATTTGTAATTATTAATTCTAAATTGTTTATTTGAGAATTTCATATTTTCAACTTCAAATTGAAGTATAGTTAACAATTTGTAATTATTAATTCTAAATTGTTTATTTGAAAATTTCAAATTCACAACTTCAAATTGAAGTATAGCTAACAATTTGTAATTATTAATTCTAAATTGTTTATTTGATAATTTCAAATTCACAACTTCAAATTTATGTATAGTTAATAATTTGAAATTATTAATTCTTAATTGTTTATTTGAGAATTTTAAATTCACAACTTCAAATTGATGTATAGTTAACAATTTGTAATTTTTACTTCTAAATTGTTTATTTGAGAATTTCAAATTCACTACTTCAAATTGAGGTATTGTTAACAATTTGTAATTATTAATTCTAAATTGTTTATTTGAGAATTTCAAATTCACAACTTCCAATTGAAGTATAGTTAACAATTGAAATTATTAATTCTAAATTGTTTATTTGAGAATTTCAAATTCACAACTTCAAATTGAAGTTTAGTTAATAATTTTATATTATCAATTCTAAATTGTTTATTTGAGAATTTCAAATTCACAACTTCAAATTGAAATATAGTTAATAATTTGAAATTATTAATTCTAAATTGTTTATTTGAGAATATCAAATTCACAACTTCAAATTGAAGTATAGTTAAAAATTGGTAATTATTAATTCTAAATTGTTTATTTGAGAATTTCAAATTCACAACTTCAAATTGAAGTATAGTTAATAATTTGTAATTATTAATTCTAAATTGTTTATATGAGAATTTCAAATTCACAACTTCAAATTGAAGTATAGTTAACAATTTGAAATTATTAATTCTAAATTGTTTATTTGATAATTTCAAATTCACGACTTCAAATTGTGGTATAGTTAACAATTTGTAATTATCAGTTCTAAATTGTTTATTTGAGAATTTCAAACTCACAACTTCAAATTGAAGTATAGTTAACAATTTGTAATTATTAATTCTAAATTGTTTATTTGAGAATTTCAAATTCACAACTTAAAATTGAAGTATAGTTAATAATTTGAAATTATTAATTCTTAATTGTTTATTTGAGAATTTTAAATTCACAACTTCAAATTGAAGTATAGTTAACAATTTGTAATTTTTACTTCTAAATTGTTTATTTGAGAATTTCAAATTCACTACTTCAAATTGAGGTATTGTTAACAATTTGTAATTATTAATTCTAAATTGTTTATTTGAGAATTTCAAATTCACAACTTCAAATTGAGTATAGTTAATAATTTGAAATTATTAATTCTAAATTGTTTATTTGAGAATTTCAAATTCACAACTTCAAATTGAGTATAGTTAATAATTTGAATTATTAATTCTAAATTGTTTATTTGAGAATTTCAAATTCACAACTTCAAATTGATATAGTTAACAATTTGTAATTATTAATTCTAAATTGTTTATTTGAGAATTTCAAATTCACAACTTCAAATTGAGTATAGTTAACAATTTGTAATTATTAATTCTAAATTGTTTATTTGAGAATTTCAAATTCACAACTTCAAATTGAAGTATAGTTAACAATTTGTAATTATTAATTCTAAATTGTTTATTTGAAATTTCAAATTCACAACTTCAAATTAAGTATAGTTAACAATTTGTAATTATTAATTCTAAATTGTTTATTTGAAATTTCAAATTCACAACTTCAAATTGAGTATAGTTAACAATTTGTAATTATTAATTCTAAATTGTTTATTTGAGAATTTCAAATTCACAACTTCAAATTGAGTATAGTTAACAATTTGTAATTATTAATTCTAAATTGTTTATTTGAGAATTTCAAATTCACAACTTCAAATTGATGTATAGTTAACAATTTGAAATTATTAATTCTAAATTGTTTATTTGAGAATTTCAAATTCACAACTTCAAATTGAGTATAGTTAACAATTTGTAATTATTAATTCTAAATTGTTTATTTGAAATTTCAAATTCACAACTTCAAATTGAGTATAGTTAACAATTTGTAATTATTAATTCTAAATTGTTTATTTGAGAATTTCAAATTCACAACTTCAAATTAAAGTATAGTTAACAATTTGTAATTATTAATTCTAAATTGTTTATTTGAGAATTTCAAATTCACAACTTCAAATTGAGTATAGTTAATAATTTGAAATTATTAATTCTAAATTGTTTATTTGAGAATTTCAAATTCACAACTTCAAATTGAGTATAGTTAATAATTTGAATTATTAATTCTAAATTGTTTATTTGAGAATTTCAAATTCACAACTTCAAATTAGTATAGTTAATAATTTGTAATTATTAATTCTAAATTGTTTATTTGAGAATTTCAAATTCACAACTTCAAATTGAGTATAGTTAACAATTTGTAATTATTAATTCTAAATTGTTTATTTGAGAATTTCAAATTCACAACTTCAAATTGAGTATAGTTAACAATTTGTAATTATTAATTCTAAATTGTTTATTTGAGAATTTCAAATTCACAACTTCAAATTAGTATAGTTAAAATTTGTAATTATTAATTCTAAATTGTTTATTTGAAATTTCAAATTCACAACTTCAAATTAGTATAGTTAACAATTTGTAATTATTAATTCTAAATTGTTTATTTGAGAATTTCAAATTCACAACTTCAAATTGAGTATAGTTAACAATTTGTAATTATTAATTCTAAATTGTTTATTTGAGAATTTCAAATTCACAACTTCAAATTGAAGTATTAGTTAACAATTTGTAATTATTAATTCTAAATTGTTTATTTGAGAATTTCAAATTCACAACTTCAAATTGAAGTATAGTTAAAATTTGTAATTATTAATTCTAAATTGTTTATTTGAGAATTTCAAATTCACAACTTCAAATTAGTATAGTTAATAATTTGAAATTATTAATTCTAAATTGTTTATTTGAGAATTTCAAATTCACAACTTCAAATTGAAGTATAGTTAATAATTTGAAATTATTAATTCTAAATTGTTTATTTGAGAATTTCAAATTCACAACTTCAAATTGAGTATAGTTAATAATTTGTAATTATTAATTCTAAATTGTTTATTTGAGAATTTCAAATTCACAACTTCAAATTGAGTATAGTTAACAATTTGTAATTATTAATTCTAAATTGTTTATTTGAGAATTTCAAATTCACAACTTCAAATTGAGTATAGTTAACAATTTGAATTATTAATTCTAAATTGTTTATTGAGAATTTCAAATTCACAACTTCAAATTGAAGTATAGTTAAAATTTGTAATTATATTCTAAATTGTTTATTTGAGAATTTCAAATTCACAACTTCAAATTGAGTATAGTTAACAATTTGTAATTATTAATTCTAAATTGTTTATTTGAAATTTCAAATTCACAACTTCAAATTTAGTATAGTTAATAATTTGAAATTATTAATTTTTAAATTGTTTATTTGAGAATTTTAAATTCACAACTTCAAATTGATGTATAGTTAACAATTTGTAATTTTACTTCTAAATTGTTTATTTGAAATTTCAAATTCACTACTTCAAATTGAAGTATGTTAACAATTTGTAATTATTAATTCTAAATTGTTTATTTGAGAATTTCAAATTCACAACTTCAAATTGAAGTATAGTTAACAATTGAAATTATTAATTCTAAATTGTTTATTTGAGAATTTCAAATTCAGAACTTCAAATTGAAGTTTAGTTAATAATTTTAATTATTAATTCTAAATTGTTTATTTGAGAATTTCAAATTCACAACTTCAAATTGAAGTATAGTTAACAATTTGTAATTATTAATTCTAAATTGTTTATTTGAGAATTTCAAATTCACAACTTCAAATTGAAGTATAGTTAACAATTTGAAATTATTAATTCTAAATTGTTTATTTGAGAATTTCAAATTCACAACTTCAAATTGAAGTATAGTTAACAATTTGTAATTATTAATTCTAAATTGTTTATTTGAGAATTTCAAATTCACAACTTCAAATTGAAGTATAGTTAAAATTTGAAATTATTAATTCTAAATTGTTTATTTGAGAATTTCAAATTCACAACTTCAAATTGAAGTATAGTTAACAATTTGTAATTATTATTCTAAATTGTTTATTTGAGAATTTCAAATTCACAACTTCAAATTGAAGTATAGTTAATAATTTGTAATTATTAATTCTAAATTGTTTATTTGAGAATTTCAAATTCACAACTTCAAATTGAAGTATAGTTAACAATTTGTAATTATTAATTCTAAATTGTTTATTTGAGAATTTCAAATTCACAACTTCAAATTGAAGTATAGTTAATAATTTGTAATTATTAATTCTAAATTGTTTATTTGAGAATTTCAAATTCACAACTTCAAATTGAAGTATAGTTAACAATTTGTAATTATTAATTCTAAATTGTTTATTTGAGAATTTCAAATTCACAACTTCAAATTGAAGTATAGTTAATAATTTGTAATTATTAATTCTAAATTGTTTATTTGAGAATTTCAAATTCACAACTTCAAATTGAAGTATAGTTAACAATTTGTAATTATTAATTCTAAATTGTTTATTTGAGAATTTCAAATTCACAACTTCAAATTGAAGTATAGTTAACAATTTGTAATTTTAATTCTAAATTGTTTATTTGAGAATTTCAAATTCACAACTTCAAATTAAGTATAGTTAAAATTTGTAATTATTAATTCTAAATTGTTTATTTGAGAATTTCAAATTCACAACTTCAAATTGAAGTATAGTTAACAATTTGTAATTATTAATTCTAAATTGTTTATTTGAGAATTTCAAATTCACAACTTCAAATTGAGTATAGTTAACAATTTGTAATTATTAATTCTAAATTGTTTATTTGAGAATTTCAAATTCACAACTTCAAATTGAAGTATAGTTAACAATTTGTAATTATTAATTCTAAATTGTTTATTTGAGAATTTCAAATTCACAACTTCAAATTGAAGTATAGTTAATAATTTGTAATTATTAATTCTAAATTGTTTATTTGAGAATTTCAAATTCACAACTTCAAATTGAAGTATAGTTAATAATTTGAAATTATTAATTCTAAATTGTTTATTTGAGAATTTCAAATTCACAACTTCAAATTGAAGTATAGTTAATAATTTGTAATTATTAATTCTAAATTGTTTATTTGAGAATTTCAAATTCACAACTTCAAATTGAAGTATAGTTAACAATTTGTAATTATTAATTCTAAATTGTTTATTTGAGAATTTCAAATTCACAACTTCAAATTGAAGTATAGTTAATAATTTGTAATTATTAATTCTAAATTGTTTATTTGAGAATTTCAAATTCACAACTTCAAATTGAAGTATAGTTAATAATTTGAAATTATTAATTCTAAATTGTTTATTTGAGAATTTCAAATTCACAACTTCAAATTGAGTATAGTTAACAATTTGTAATTATTAATTCTAAATTGTTTATTTGAGAATTTCAAATTCACAACTTCAAATTGAAGTATAGTTAACAATTTGTAATTATTAATTCTAAATTGTTTATTTGAGAATTTCAAATTCACAACTTCAAATTGAAGTATAGTTAATAATTTGAAATTATTAATTCTAATTGTTTATTTGAGAATTTCAAATTCACAACTTCAAATTGAGTATAGTTAACAATTTGTAATTTTAATTCTAAATTGTTTATTTGAGAATTTCAAATTCACAACTTCAAATTGAGTATAGTTAACAATTTGTAATTATTAATTCTAAATTGTTTATTTGAGAATTTCAAATTCACAACTTCAAATTGAAGTATAGTTAACAATTTGTAATTATTAATTCTAAATTGTTTATTTGAGAATTTCAAATTCACAACTTCAAATTGAAGTATAGTTAATAATTTGAATTATTAATTCTAAATTGTTTATTTGAGAATTTCAAATTCACAACTTCAAATTGAAGTATAGTTAATAATTTGAAATTATTAATTCTAAATTGTTTATTTGAGAATTTCAAATTCACAACTTCAAATTGAAGTATAGTTAATAATTTGTAATTATTAATTCTAAATTGTTTATTTGAGAATTTCAAATTCACAACTTCAAATTGAAGTATAGTTAACAATTTGTAATTATTAATTCTAATTGTTTATTTGAGAATTTCAAATTCACAACTTCAAATTGAGTATAGTTAACAATTTGAAATTATTAATTCTAAATTGTTTATTTGAGAATTTCAAATTCACAACTTCAAATTGAGTATAGTTAACAATTTGTAATTATTAATTCTAAATTGTTTATTTGAAATTTCAAATTCACAACTTCAAATTGAAGTATAGTTAACAATTTGTAATTATTAATTCTAAATTGTTTATTTGAAATTTCAAATTCACAACTTCAAATTGAGTATAGTTAACAATTTGTAATTATTAATTCTAAATTGTTTATTTGAGAATTTCAAATTCACAACTTCAAATTGATATAGTTAAAATTTGTAATTATTAATTCTAAATTGTTTATTTGAGAATTTCAAATTCACAACTTCAAATTGAGTATAGTTAATAATTTGAATTATTAATTCTAAATTGTTTATTTGAGAATTTCAAATTCACAACTTCAAATTAGTATAGTTAACAATTTGTAATTATTAATTCTAAATTGTTTATTTGAAATTTCAAATTCACAACTTCAAATTGAGTATAGTTAACAATTTGTAATTATTAATTCTAAATTGTTTATTTGAGAATTTCAAATTCACAACTTCAAATTGAGTATAGTTAACAATTTGAATTATTAATTCTAAATTGTTTATTTGAGAATTTCAAATTCACAACTTCAAATTAGTATAGTTAATAATTTGTAATTATTAATTCTAAATTGTTTATTTGAGAATTTCAAATTCACAACTTCAAATTGAGTATAGTTAACAATTTGTAATTATTAATTCTAAATTGTTTATTTGAGAATTTCAAATTCACAACTTCAAATTGAGTATAGTTAACAATTTGTAATTATTAATTCTAAATTGTTTATTTGAAATTTCAAATTCACAACTTCAAATTGAGTATAGTTAACAATTTGTAATTATTAATTCTAAATTGTTTATTTGAGAATTTCAAATTCACAACTTCAAATTAAGTATAGTTAACAATTTGTAATTATTAATTCTAAATTGTTTATTTGAGAATTTCAAATTCACAACTTCAAATTGAGTATAGTTAACAATTTGTAATTATTAATTCTAAATTGTTTATTTGAAATTTCAAATTCACAACTTCAAATTGAGTATAGTTAACAATTTGTAATTATTAATTCTAAATTGTTTATTTGAGAATTTCAAATTCACAACTTCAAATTGAGTATAGTTAACAATTTGTAATTATTAATTCTAAATTGTTTATTTGAGAATTTCAAATTCACAACTTCAAATTAGTATAGTTAATAATTTGTAATTATTAATTCTAAATTGTTTATTTGAGAATTTCAAATTCACAACTTCAAATTGAAGTATAGTTAATAATTTGTAATTATTAATTCTAAATTGTTTATTTGAGAATTTCAAATTCACAACTTCAAATTGAGTATAGTTAACAATTTGTAATTATTAATTCTAAATTGTTTATTTGAGAATTTCAAATTCACAACTTCAAATTGAGTATAGTTAACAATTTGTAATTATATTCTAAATTGTTTATTTGAGAATTTCAAATTACAACTTCAAATTAAGTATAGTTAACAATTTGTAATTATAATTCTAAATTGTTTATTTGAGAATTTCAAATTCACAACTTCAAATTGAAGTATAGTTAACAATTTGTAATTATTAATTCTAAATTGTTTATTTGAGAATTTCAAATTCACAACTTCAAATTGAAGTATAGTTAACAATTTGTAATTATTAATTCTAAATTGTTTATTTGAAAATTTTTCAAATTCACAACTTCAAATTGAAGTATAGTTAATAATTTGTAATTATTAATTCTAAATTGTTTATTTGAGAATTTCAAATTCACAACTTCAAATTGAAGTATAGTTAACAATTTGTAATTATTATTCTAAATTGTTTATTTGAGAATTTCAAATTCACAACTTCAAATTGAAGTATAGTTAACAATTTGTAATTATTAATTCTAAATTGTTTATTTGAGAATTTCAAATTCACAACTTCAAATTGAAGTATAGTTAACAATTTGTAATTATTATTCTAAATTGTTTATTTGAGAATTTCAAATTCACAACTTCAAATTGAAGTATAGTTAATAATTTGTAATTATTAATTCTAAATTGTTTATTTGAGAATTTCAAATTCACAACTTCAAATTGAAGTATAGTTAATAATTTGTAATTATTAATTTAAATTGTTTATTTGAGAATTTCAAATTCACAACTTCAAATTGAAGTATAGTTAATAATTTGTAATTATTAATTCTAAATTGTTTATTTGAGAATTTCAAATTCACAACTTCAAATTGAAGTATAGTTAACAATTTGTAATTATTAATTTAAATTGTTTATTTGAGAATTTCAAATTCACAACTTCAAATTGAAGTATAGTTAATAATTTGTAATTATTAATTCTAAATTGTTTATTTGAGAATTTCAAATTCACAACTTCAAATTGAAGTATAGTTAAAATTTGTAATTATTAATTCTAAATTGTTTATTTGAGAATTTCAAATTCACAACTTCAAATTGAAGTATAGTTAACAATTTGTAATTATTAATTCTAAATTGTTTATTTGAGAATTTCAAATTCACAACTTCAAATTGAAGTATAGTTAACAATTTGTAATTATTAATTCTAAATTGTTTATTTGAGAATTTCAAATTCACAACTTCAAATTGAAGTATAGTTAACAATTTGTAATTATTAGTTCTAAATTGTTTATTTGAAAATTTTAAATTTACAACTTCAAATTGAAGTATAGTTAACAATTTGTAATTATTAGTTCTAAATTGTTTATTTGAGAATTTCAAATTCACAACTTCAAATTGAAGTATAGTTAACAATTTGTAATTATTAATTCTAAATTGTTTATTTGAGAATTTCAAATTCACAACTTCAAATTGAGTATAGTTAATAATTTGAAATTATTAATTCTAAATTGTTTATTTGAGAATTTCAAATTCACAACTTCAAATTGAAGTATAGTTAATAATTTGAAATTATTAATTCTAAATTGTTTATTTGAGAATTTCAAATTCACAACTTCAAATTGAGTATAGTTAACAATTTGTAATTATTAATTCTAAATTGTTTATTTGAGAATTTCAAATTCACAACTTCAAATTGAAGTATAGTTAACAATTTGTAATTATTAATTCTAAATTGTTTATTTGAGAATTTCAAATTCACAACTTCAAATTAAGTATAGTTAACAATTTGTAATTATAATTCTAAATTGTTTATTTGAGAATTTCAAATTCACAACTTCAAATTGAAGTATAGTTAATAATTTGTAATTATTAATTCTAAATTGTTTATTTGAGAATTTCAAATTCACAACTTCAAATTGAAGTATAGTTAATAATTTGTAATTATTAATTCTAAATTGTTTATTTGAGAATTTCAAATTCACAACTTCAAATTGAAGTATAGTTAATAATTTGTAATTATTATTCTAAATTGTTTATTTGAGAATTTCAAATTACAACTTCAAATTAAAGTATAGTTAACAATTTGTAATTATTATTCTAAATTGTTTATTTGAGAATTTCAAATTCACAACTTCAAATTGAAGTATAGTTAACAATTTGTAATTATTAATTCTAAATTGTTTATTTGAGAATTTCAAATTCACAACTTCAAATTGAAGTATAGTTAATAATTTGTAATTATTAATTCTAAATTGTTTATTTGAGAATTTCAAATTCACAACTTCAAATTGAGTATAGTTAATAATTTGAATTATTAATTCTAAATTGTTTATTTGAGAATTTCAAATTCACAACTTCAAATTGAGTATAGTTAACAATTTGTAATTATTAATTCTAAATTGTTTATTTGAGAATTTCAAATTCACAACTTCAAATTGAGTATAGTTAACAATTTGTAATTATTAATTCTAAATTGTTTATTTGAGAATTTCAAATTCACAACTTCAAATTGAAGTATAGTTAACAATTTGTAATTATTAATTCTAAATTGTTTATTTGAAATTTCAAATTCACAACTTCAAATTGAAGTATAGTTAATAATTTGTAATTATTAATTCTAAATTGTTTATTTGAGAATTTCAAATTCACAACTTCAAATTGAAGTATAGTTAATAATTTGAAATTATTAATTCTAAATTGTTTATTTGAGAATTTCAAATTCACAACTTCAAATTGAGTATAGTTAATAATTTGTAATTATTAATTCTAAATTGTTTATTTGAGAATTTCAAATTCACAACTTCAAATTGAAGTATAGTTAACAATTTGTAATTATTAATTCTAAATTGTTTATTTGAGAATTTCAAATTCACAACTTCAAATTGAAGTATAGTTAACAATTTGTAATTATTAATTCTAAATTGTTTATTTGAGAATTTCAAATTCACAACTTCAAATTGAAGTATAGTTAAAATTTGTAATTATTAATTCTAAATTGTTTATTTGAGAATTTCAAATTCACAACTTCAAATTGAAGTATAGTTAACAATTTGTAATTATTAATTCTAAATTGTTTATTTGAGAATTTCAAATTCACAACTTCAAATTGAGTATAGTTAACAATTTGTAATTATTAATTCTAAATTGTTTATTTGAGAATTTCAAATTCACAACTTCAAATTGAAGTATAGTTAACAATTTGTAATTATTAATTCTAAATTGTTTATTTGAGAATTTCAAATTCACAACTTCAAATTGAAGTATAGTTAACAATTTGTAATTATTAATCCTAAATTGTTTATTTGAGAATTTCAAATTCACAACTTCAAATTGAATTATAGTTAACAATTTGTAAATATTAATTCTAAATTGTTTATTTGAGAATTTTAAATTCACAACTTCAGATTAAAGTATAGTTAACAATTTGTAAGTATTAATTCTAAATTGTTTATTTGAGAATTTCAAATTCACAACTTCAAATTGAAGTATAGTTAACAATTTGTAATTATTAATTCTAAATTGTTTATTTGAGAATTTCAAACTCACAACTTCAAATTGAAGTATAGTTAACAATTTGTAATTATTAATTCTAAATTGTTTATTTGAGAATTTCAAATTCACAACTTCAAATTGAAGTATAGTTAATAATTTAAATTATTAATTCTAAATTGTTTATTTGAGAATTTCAAATTCACAACTTCAAATTAGTATAGTTAATAACTTGAAATTATTAATTCTAAATTGTTTATTTGAGAATTTCAAATTCACAACTTCAAATTGAAGTATAGTTAACAATTTGTAATTATTAATTCTAAATTGTTTATTTGAGAATTTCAAATTAACAACTTCAAATTGAAGTATAGTTGACAATTTGTAATTTATATTCTAAATTGTTTATTTGAGAATTTCAAATTTACAACTTCAAATTGAAGTATAGTTAACAATTTGTAATTATTAATTCTAAATTGTTTATTTGAGAATTTCAAATTCACAACTTCAAATTGAAGTATAGTTAACAATTTGTAATTATTAATTCTAAATTGTTTATTTGAGAATTTCAAATTCACAACTTCAAATTGAAGTATAGTTAACAATTTGTAATTATTAATTCTAAATTGTTTATTTGAGAATTTTAAATTCACAACTTCAAATTGATGTATAGTTAACAATTTGTAATTATTAATTCTAAATTGTTTATTTGAGAATTTCAAATTCACAACTTCAAATTGAGTATAGTTAACAATTTGTAATTATTAATTCTAAATTGTTTATTTGAGAATTTCAAATTCACAACTTCAAATTGAAGTATAGTTAACAATTTGTAATTATTAATTCTAAATTGTTTATTTGAGAATTTCAAATTAACAACTTCAAGCTGAAGTATAGTTAACAATTTGTAATTATTACTTCTAAATTGTTTATTTGAGAATTTCAAATTCACAACTTCAAATTGAAGTATAGTTAATTATTTGAAATTATTAATTCTAAATTGTTTATTTGAGAATTTAAATTCACAACTTCAAATTGAAGTATAGTTAACAATTTGTAATTATTAATTCTAAATTGTTTATTTGAGAATTTCAAATTCACAACTTCAAATTGAAGTATAGTTAATAATTTGTAATTATTAATTCTAAATTGTTTATTTGAGAATTTAAATACACAACTTCAAATTGAAGTATAGTTAACAATTTGTAATTATTAATTCTAAATTGTTTATTTGAGAATTTCAAATTCACAACTTCAAATTGAAGTATAGTTAACAATTTGTAATTATTAATTCTAAATTGTTTATTTGAGAATTTCAAATTCACAACTTCAAATTGAAGTATAGTTAAAATTTGTAATTATTAATTCTAAATTGTTTATTTGAGAATTTCAAATTCACAACTTCAAATTGAAGTATAGTTAACAATTTGTAATTATTAATTCTAAATTGTTTATTTGAGAATTTCAAATTCACAACTTCAAATTGAAGTATAGTTAACAATTTGTAATTATTAATTCTAAATTGTTTATTTGAGAATTTCAAATTCACAACTTCAAATTGAAGTATAGTTAACAATTTGAAATTATTAATTCTAAATTGTTTATTTGAGAATTTCAAATTCACAACTTCAAATTGAAGTATAGTTAATAATTTGTAATTATTAATTCTAAATTGTTTATTTGAGAATTTCAAATTCACAACTTCAAATTGAAGTATAGTTAACAATTTGTAATTATTAATTCTAAATTGTTTATTTGAGAATTTCAAATTCACAACTTCAAATTGAAGTATAGTTAACAATTTGTAATTATTAATTCTAAATTGTTTATTTAGAATTTCAAATTCACAACTTCAAATTGAAGTATAGTTAATAATTTGTAATTATTAATTCTAAATTGTTTATTTGAGAATTTCAAATTCACAACTTCAAATTGAAGTATAGTTAATAATTTGTAATTATTAATTCTAAATTGTTTATTTGAGAATTTCAAATTCACAACTTCAAATTGAAGTATAGTTAACAATTTGTAATTATTAATTCTAAATTGTTTATTTGAGAATTTCAAATTCACAACTTCAAATTGAAGTATAGTTAACAATTTGAAATTTTATTAATTCTAAATTGTTTATTTGAGAATTTCAAATTTACAACTTCAAATTAAAGTATAGTTAACAATTTGTAATTTATATTCTAAATTGTTTATTTGAGAATTTCAAATTCACAACTTCAAATTAAAGTATAGTTAATAATTTGTAATTATTAATTCTAAATTGTTTATTTGAGAATTTCAAATTCACAACTTCAAATTGAAGTATAGTTAATAATTTGAATTATTAATTCTAAATTGTTTATTTGAGAATTTCAAATTCACAACTTCAAATTGAAGTATAGTTAACAATTTGTAAATTATTAATTCTAAATTGTTTATTTGAGAATTTCAAATTCACAACTTCAAATTGAAGTATAGTTAACAATTTGTAATTATTAATTCTAAATTGTTTATTTGAGAATTTCAAATTCACAACTTCAAATTGAAGTATAGCTAACAATTTGTAATTATTAATTCTAAATTGTTTATTTGATAATTTCAAATTCACAACTTCAAATTTATGTATAGTTAATAATTTGAAATTATTAATTCTTAATTGTTTATTTGAGAATTTTAAATTCACAACTTCAAATTGATGTATAGTTAACAATTTGTAATTTTTACTTCTAAATTGTTTATTTGAGAATTTCAAATTCACTACTTCAAATTGAGGTATTGTTAACAATTTGTAATTATTAATTCTAAATTGTTTATTTGAGAATTTCAAATTCACAACTTCAAATTGAAGTATAGTTAATAATTTGTAATTATTAATTCTAAATTGTTTATTTGAGAGTTTCAAATTCACAACTTCAAATTGAAGTATAGTTAACAATTTGTAATTATTAATTATAATTGTTTATTTGAGAATTTCAAATTCACAACTTCAAATTGAAGTATAGTTAACAATTTGTAATTCTTAATTCTAAATTGTTTTTGAGAATTTCAAATTTACAACTTCAAATTAAAGTATAGTTAAAATTTGTAATTATGAGTTCTAAATTGTTTATTTGAGAATTTCAAATTCACAACTTCAAATTGAAGTATAGTTAACAATTTGTAATTATTAATTCTAAATTGTTTATTTGAGAATATCAAATTCACAACTTCAAATTGAAGTATAGTTAACAATTTGTAATTATTAATTCTAAATTGTTTATTTGAGAATATCAAATTCACAACTTCAAATTGAAGTATATTTAACAATTTGTAATTATTAATTCTAAATTGTTTATTTGAGAATTTCAAATTCACAACTTCAAATTGAAGTATAGTTAATAATTTGTAATTATTAATTCTAAATTGTTTATTTGAGAATTTCAAATTCACAACTTCAAATTAAAGTATAGCTAACAATTTGTAATTATCAGTTCTAAATTGTTTATTTGAGAATTTTAAATTCACAACTTCAAATTGAAGTATAGTTAACAATTTGTAATTATTAGTTCTAAATTGTTTATTTGAGAATTTCAAATTCACAACTTCAAATTGAAGTATAGTTAACAATTTGTAATTATCAGTTCTAAATTGTTTATTTGAGAATTTCAAACTCACAACTTCAAATTGAAGTATAGTTAACAATTTGTAATTATTAATTCTAAATTGTTTATTTGAGAATTTCAAATTCACAACTTAAAATTGAAGTATAGTTAATAATTTAAAATTATTAATTCTAAATTGTTTATTTGAGAATTTCAAATTCACAACTTCAAATTGAAGTATAGTTAATAACTTGAAATTATTAATTCTAAATTGTTTATTTGAGAATTTCAAATTCACAACTTCAAATTGAAGTATAGTTAACAATTTGTAATTATTAATTCTAAATTGTTTATTTGAGAATTTCAAATTAACAACTTCAAATTGAAGTATAGTTGACAATTTGTAATTTATATTCTAAATTGTTTATTTGAGAATTTCAAATTTACAACTTCAAATTAAAGTATAGTTAACAATTTGTAATTATCAGTTCTAAATTGTTTATTTGAGAATTTCAAATTCACAACTTCAAATTGAAGTATAGTTAATAATTTGTAATTATTAATTCTAAATTGTTTATTTGAGAATTTCAAATTCACAACTTCAAATTGAAGTATAGTTAATAATTTGAAATTATTATTTCTAAATTATTTATTTGAGAATTTCAAATTTACAACTTCAAATTGAAGTATAGTTAACAATTTGTAATTATTAATTCTAAATTGTTTATTTGAGAATTTCATATTTTCAACTTCAAATTGAAGTATAGTTAACAATTTGTAATTATTAATTCTAAATTGTTTATTTGAAAATTTCAAATTCACAACTTCAAATTGAAGTATAGCTAACAATTTGTAATTATTAATTCTAAATTGTTTATTTGAGAATTTCAAATTCACAACTTCAAATTGAAGTATAGTTAATAATTTGTAATTATTAATTCTAAATTGTTTATTTGAGAATTTCAAATTCACAACTTCAAATTGAAGTATAGTTAACAATTTGTAATTATTAATTCTAAATTGTTTATTTGAGAATTTCAAATTCACAACTTCAAATTGAAGTATAGTTAATAATTTGAATTTATTAATTCTAAATTGTTTATTTGAGAATTTCAAATTCACAACTTCAAATTGAAGTATAGTTAACAATTTGTAATTATTAATTCTAAATTGTTTATTTGAGAATTTCAAATTCACAACTTCAAATTGAAGTATAGTTAACAATTTGTAATTATTAATTCTAAATTGTTTATTTGAGAATTTCAAATTCACAACTTCAAATTGAAGTATAGTTAACAATTTGTAATTATTAATTCTAAATTGTTTATTTGAGAATTTCAAATTCACAACTTCAAATTGAAGTATAGTTAACAATTTGTAATTATTAATTCTAAATTGTTTATTTGAGAATTTCAAATTCACAACTTCAAATTGAAGTATAGTTAATAATTTGTAATTATTAATTCTAAATTGTTTATTTGAGAATTTCAAATTCACAACTTCAAATTGAAGTATAGTTAACAATTTGTAATTATTAATTCTAAATTGTTTATTTGAGAATTTCAAATTCACAACTTCAAATTGAAGTATAGTTAACAATTTGTAATTATTAATTCTAAATTGTTTATTTGAGAATTTCAAATTCACAACTTCAAATTGAAGTATAGTTAACAATTTGTAATTATTAATTCTAAATTGTTTATTTGAAATTTCAAATTCACAACTTCAAATTGAAGTATAGTTAACAATTTGTAATTATTAGTTCTAAATTGTTTATTTGAGAATTTCAAATTCACAACTTCAAATTGAAGTATAGTTAACAATTTGTAATTATTAATTCTAAATTGTTTATTTGAGAATTTCAAATTCACAACTTCAAATTGAAGTATAGTTAACAATTTGTAATTATTTTCTAAATTGTTTATTTGAGAATTTCAAATTCACAACTTCAAATTGAAGTATAGTTAACAATTTGTAATTATTAATTCTAAATTGTTTATTTGAGAATTTCAAATTCACAACTTCAAATTGAAGTATAGTTAACAATTTGTAATTATTAATTCTAAATTGTTTATTTGAGAATTTCAAATTCACAACTTCAAATTGAAGTATAGTTAACAATTGTAATTATTAATTCTAAATTGTTTATTTGAGAATTTCAAATTCACAACTTCAAATTGAAGTATAGTTAATAATTTGAATTATTAATTCTAAATTGTTTATTTGAGAATTTCAAATTCACAACTTCAAATTGAAGTATAGTTAACAATTTGTAATTATTAATTCTAAATTGTTTATTTGAGAATTTCAAATTCACAACTTCAAATTGAAGTATAGTTAACAATTTGTAATTATTAATTCTAAATTGTTTATTTGAGAATTTCAAATTCACAACTTCAAATTGAAGTATAGTTAACAATTTGTAATTATTAATTCTAAATTGTTTATTTGAGAATTTCAAATTCACAACTTCAAATTGAGTATAGTTAACAATTTGTAATTATTAATTCTAAATTGTTTATTTGAGAATTTCAAATTCACAACTTCAAATTGAGTATAGTTAATAATTTGTAATTATTAATTCTAAATTGTTTATTTGAGAATTTCAAATTCACAACTTCAAATTGAGTATAGTTAACAATTTGTAATTATTAATTCTAAATTGTTTATTTGAAATTTCAAATTCACAACTTCAAATTGAAGTATAGTTAACAATTTGTAATTATTAATTCTAAATTGTTTATTTGAGAATTTCAAATTCACAACTTCAAATTGAAGTATAGTTAACAATTTGTAATTATTAATTCTAAATTGTTTATTTGAGAATTTCAAATTCACAACTTCAAATTGAGTATAGTTAACAATTTGTAATTATTAATTCTAAATTGTTTATTTGAGAATTTCAAATTCACAACTTCAAATTGAGTATAGTTAAAATTTGTAATTATTAATTCTAAATTGTTTATTTGAGAATTTCAAATTCACAACTTCAAATTGAAGTATAGTTAACAATTTGTAATTATTAATTCTAAATTGTTTATTTGAGAATTTCAAATTCACAACTTCAAATTGAAGTATAGTTAACAATTTGTAATTATTAATTCTAAATTGTTTATTTGAGAATTTCAAATTCACAACTTCAAATTGAAGTATAGTTAACAATTTGTAATTATTAATTCTAAATTGTTTATTTGAGAATTTCAAATTCACAACTTCAAATTGAAGTATAGTTAATAATTTGTAATTATTAATTCTAAATTGTTTATTTGAGAATTTCAAATTCACAACTTCAAATTGAAGTATAGTTAATAATTTGTAATTATTAATTCTAAATTGTTTATTTGAGAATTTCAAATTCACAACTTCAAATTAAGTATAGTTAACAATTTGTAATTATTAATTCTAAATTGTTTATTTGAGAATTTTAAATTCACAACTTCAAATTGAGTATAGTTAACAATTTGTAATTATTATTCTAAATTGTTTATTTGAGAATTTCAAATTCACAACTTCAAATTGAAGTATAGTTAACAATTTGTAATTATTAATTCTAAATTGTTTATTTGAGAATTTCAAATTCACAACTTCAAATTGAAGTATAGTTAACAATTTGTAATTATTAATTCTAAATTGTTTATTTGAGAATTTCAAATTCACAACTTCAAATTGAAGTATAGTTAATAATTTAATTATTAATTCTAAATTGTTTATTTGAGAATTTCAAATTCACAACTTCAAATTAAAGTATAGTTAATAATTTGAAATAATTAATTCTAAATTGTTTATTTGAGAATTTCAAATTCACAACTTCAAATTGAAGTATAGTTAATAATTTGTAATTATTAATTCTAAATTGTTTATTTGAGAATTTCAAATTCACAACTTCAAATTGAAGTATAGTTAACAATTTGTAATTATTAATTCTAAATTGTTTATTTGAGAATTTCAAATTCACAACTTCAAATTGAAGTATAGTTAACAATTTGTAATTATTAATTCTAAATTGTTTATTTGAGAATTTCAAATTCACAACTTCAAATTAAAGTATAGTTAATAATTTGTAATTATTAATTCTAAATTGTTTATTTGAGAATTTCAAATTCACAACTTCAAATTGAAGTATAGTTAATAATTTGAAATTATTATTCTAAATTGTTTATTTGAGAATTTCAAATTCACAACTTCAAATTAAGTATAGTTAACAATTTGTAATTATTAATTCTAAATTGTTTATTTGAGAATTTCAAATTTCACAACTTCAAATTGAAGTATAGTTAACAATTTGTAATTATTAATTCTAAATTGTTTATTTGAGAATTTCAAATTCACAACTTCAAATTGAAGTATAGTTAACAATTTGTAATTATTAATTCTAAATTGTTTATTTGATAATTTCAAATTCACAACTTCAAATTTATGTATAGTTAATAATTTGAAATTATTAATTCTTAATTGTTTATTTGAGAATTTTAAATTCACAACTTCAAATTGATGTATAGTTAACAATTTGTAATTTTTACTTCTAAATTGTTTATTTGAGAATTTCAAATTCACTACTTCAAATTGAGGTATTGTTAACAATTTGTAATTATTAATTCTAAATTGTTTATTTGAGAATTTCAAATTCACAACTTCCAATTGAAGTATAGTTAACAATTGAAATTATTAATTCTAAATTGTTTATTTGAGAATTTCAAATTCACAACTTCAAATTGAAGTTTAGTTAATAATTTTATATTATCAATTCTAAATTGTTTATTTGAGAATTTCAAATTCACAACTTCAAATTGAAATATAGTTAATAATTTGAAATTATTAATTCTAAATTGTTTATTTGAGAATTTCAAATTCACAACTTCAAATTGAAGTATAGTTAATAACTTGAAATTATTAATTCTAAATTGTTTATTTGAGAATTTCAAATTCACAACTTCAAATTGAAGTATAGTTAACAATTTGTAATTATTAATTCTAAATTGTTTATTTGAGAATTTTAAATTCACAACTTCAAAATGAAGTATAGTTAACAATTTGTAATTATTAATTCTAAATTGTTTATATGAGAATTTCAAATTCACAACTTCAAATTGAAGTATAGTTAACAATTGTTAATTATTAATTCTAAATTGTTTATTTGAGAATTTCAAATTCACGACTTCAAATTGTGGTATAGTTAATAATTTGTAATTATCAGTTCTAAATTGTTTATTTGAAAATTTTAAATTCACAACTTCAAATTGAAGTATAATTAACAATTTGTAATTATCAGTTCTAAATTAATTATTTGAGAATTTTAAATTCACAACT